>JACXGM010013614.1:6767-22959 GCA_016801145.1 Umbra pygmaea | reverse complement strand
TCTCCTGTGTGAGTTCTCTGGTGAACTTTTAGGTCAAATGATGTTTTAAAGCCTTTTTCACAGTCAGAGCAGGAGTAAGGCCTTTCTCTAGTGTGAACTCTCTGGTGAACTTTTCGTTCGGATGATGTTTTAAAGCATTTATCACAGTCAGAGCAGGAGTAAGGCCTTTCTCTAGTATGAACTCTCTGGTGAACTTTTAGTTCAGATGATGATTTAAAGCCTTTTGCACAGTCAGTGCAGAAATAAGGCTTTTCTCCCGTGTGACTTCTCTGGTGAACTTTTAGGTGAAATGATGCTTTAAATCTTTTTTCACAGTCAGAGCAGGAGTAAGGCCTTTCTCTAGTGTGAACTCTCTGGTGAACTTTTAGTTCGGATGATGTTTTAAAGCCTTTTTCACAGTCAGAGCAGGAATAAGGCTTTTCTCCAGTGTGAACTCTCTGATGAACTTTTAATTCGGATGATGTTTTAAAGCTTTTTTCACAGTCAGTGCAGGAATAAGGCTTTTCTCCCGTGTGACTTCTCTGGTGAACTTTTAGGTCAAATGATGTTTTAAAGCCTTTTTCACAGTCAGAGCAGGAGTAAGGCCTTTCTCCAGTGTGAACTCTCTTGTGAACTTTTAGATCGTATGATGTTTTAAAGCCTTTTTCACAGTCAGAGCAGGAGTAAGGCCTTTCTCCAGTGTGAACTCTCTGATGAACTTTTAGTTCGGATGATGTTTTAAAGCCTTTTTCACAATCAGTGCAGGAATAAGGCTTTTCTCCCGTGTGACTTCTCTGGTGAACTTTTAGATAGGATGATGTTTTAAAGCCTTTTTCACAGTCAGAGCAGGAGTAAGGCCTTTCTCCAGTGTGAACTCTCTGATGACCTTTCAGTTCAAATGATGTTTTAAAGCCTTTTTCACATTCAGTGCACGAGTAAGGCTTTTCTCCTCTGTGTATATGTTGTTGTGTTTTGAAGTTGATATTTTTAGAGAAAATCTTTCCACAGTTAGAGCAGTAATGAGGCTTCTCCCAAGTGTGAATTCTCTCATGAGTTTTCAAAGCTTGAGATGAGGTAAAGTTAATCCCACAGTCAGAACAGGAATAGGGAATTTCAACCATCTCTTTTTTCGGGTGTATTTTCAGCTTTGATAGAGATGGTAAAGTCTCCTCACAATGTGGGCAGTGGTGAGTGTTCTTAGCTATGTGACCTTCATGTTGTTGATCTCTAGATGTAGAGAATATCTCATCATGGTCTCCTGTATGAACAACATCAGAAAAACAAGTGGCTTTGTGTCATACATAACATGATTTTTCATACAATAAAAAGTAACCTCTACAATACAAATTGGCAATATTTTGAAAGTTGTTGCCAAAGACCTGGGAGGCCTAACAGGACAATTTAATTGGTCCTTAAACACTGGTAATGTGTCTCCATCTATACTATAGTCTCTGATGTTGGGATGTCTGAATTAGAATACAAATGGAGAAATCAATGCATCTAGAAGTATGGGATTAAAGTGAAACAGGGGAATGTTTGAACAATATCAGCAGTATCTTTCTCCACTCATGATATCATGGGTTAGCACTGGAATCTACAAAGTCAACTGTCTTTACCTCAAATTCTTGTGCTATTAGTTAAAAAAATATTAATAGAAGAAATTAAAATGTTAAAACAAGCAAAACTCTGCTGAAAATGTCTAATTTTGCCACTTCATTCCAGTAGCCTAAAATGGACAGACTGTTCCTGTGTTTTCATTAACAGATTGCATTATGATAATTTGTAGTCTAGACATAGCAGGAATAATTTAAAGGAGGTAAATCACACAAACTTAAATTTGCAGTTACCGTGAAATTAACATTCTATATGTCTACAACCAGGGTCTGAAATTACCACTGCCAAATGGGGGTAGATTTTCAGTTTGTTGACTAAAACTCAGAAGGATATCCGCCAGAGTGCTGTGGAGTAGTCAGACTGCATTTTTGGAACCTAACAAGTAACCTAACACGTTAGATTTAATTCAAGTAATTAGTTATTTGTTCCTTTTAAAACAAGTTATATTAACAATATTATTTTCCTTTTTCTGTTATAAAACAAGTAAATAATTTATTATCCCCTGTTTTGTTTTTTTATCAGTCTTTCATTTGTGTGCGGTGCGGCAGTCTAAAATAAAGTTGAGGTGTCGCGCTTAAAACAGGAATGCATATGCAGATGAGGTAAACTAAATGGAATCATACATACATTATAACAGCTGGAAATATTCACATTATTTCAAAGCTATCAAAATGCAGGGGGCAAACAACTGTTTCCTGTGAGCTGTGCAAACGCCTGTCGAGTTCATATCAATCTGAAACAGGAGTTATTATGGCATTTACAAGTGTATCTGTGTCATTTACAAGTGATATGTTTGCCTGTTCTTCCAATAAACACATGTTAAAAATGTGCATATTTTTGTCACTGAAAAAGTGCAATGTGCATTAACAGGCGATGAGAATGCATTATGGTTATTTTTACTAGCTTTTTACATGTGTAAGGTGCCAGGAAACAAGCGAGTATAATGCAGTTTACCGTACGAGACATCCGCTGCTTGACACCGCTTACTTGACACTGGTCTGCTGCTAGCTACCGTTGATTAAAAAGCTGTTATGTGGTGACATTTAGCTGGAGTAAACCAACCTTTGAAACAAAAACTCACAGACGAAAATTATGATGAATCTCTTTAAAGAATTTAGTTGTGAGAAATGTAAATTTGGAGATAACGGATTTCAAGCGGCTGGCTACAGTATGATGCTGAGGCTGTGGTAATGAGTGTTGTTTGTTGCAGCAAATAAACATCTGACCACTAAGTTTGTATTCAACATAATAACTTCTCAATTAAATGTACTGAGATGAATGTATACATGACACGAAAAATCTCTATTATTTTGGCTGGTAAAAAATATGCTTGGCTAGTGGACAATTCCCCTTTGCAGGTGAGTGAAAAAGTTCATTTGGGACACTGCCTACAACAATACCTTTTTGCAGGTGTTAATTAGTGGCCCCATGTCTAACCCCTCTAGATAGAAACTGTTCTTACCATTACAAAAAAATGCACCAATCAACTCCTCTTCTTTAATCTCACCAATCAGCTCCTCCTCTTCTTTAATATCACCAATCATCAGCTCCTCCTCTTCTTTAATATCACCAATCACCTCCTCCTCCTCTTCTTCTTTAATGTCTTTAATCAGCTCCTCCACCTCTTGTTTAATATTGACATTCAGCTCCAGTGTTTGACCACAGTCTTCCAGCTTCACTGATGCCATCTCTGGATACAGCAGTGTAAACTGTGCACCACTCTCACCATCAGGACCCAGTGCCTGTAGATGTGGACTCTGTGTGGACAGAGAGATGCAGGCTGAGTGTCTGGCAGCTCTGGATGGATCTCACTCTTAAATAGATCAACCTCCTAGTCCTATTCCTGTGACTGCAGAACCCCCCCATTCAAAGTGAGAAATACTAGGCTCATGAGAAACACTCATTCATTTTTTCATTCTCATTAAAAAGCCATGGAAAACTCATGCCAACTTTATTCACCAGTCACTATTTTGGCAGAAGTTAACTGGCCGTTAAAAGCAAACTGACCCACAAATTCTATTTTAACTTGGCCTACAAACTATTTGTTCAAGTATTGTCATAGTGTGCTCCTTCAAACAACCACACTGTTTTTTTCCAGAGCAGCATGTATGTCTCCCGAGGTTACCTGTGGGTTTTTCTTTGTATCCCAAACAATTCTTCTGGCAGTTTTGGCTGAAATCTTTCTTGGTCTACCTGACCTTGGCTTGGTATCAAGAGATCCCTGAATCTTTCACTTCTTAAGAAGTGATTGAACAGTACTGACTGTCATTTGCAAGGCTTTGGATATCTATTCATATCCTTCTCCAACTTTATGCAGTTCCATTACCTTATTACACAGGTCTATTCACAGTTCGTTTTTGCTCCCCATGGCTCAGGATCTGGCCTGTTCAGTGCATCCACGTGAGCATTAACAAAGTCATTGATTATTTCTACACAGACACTAATTGCAATTGAAAATACCACAGATGTAAGAAATTAACCTTTAATTAGCATTTTGTGTCTGTAACAAGGCCAAACATTCAAAGGTATGTAAAGTTTTGATCAGGGTCATTTGGGTGATTTCTAGGGTTGCTACCTTCGATGCAAAAACATAATGGACGACCCCCGCTCCTCTGGGCCACAGGCGCGAATGTTGGTAAATCATAGCTTAAAACTTATTATACAATTATTATTATTATTAATAAAATATTGATTTCCAAACTCTTCCTAAGTTAACTGATTATTATTGTGTTCATAAAATAATATGAACTTTCTTTATTTCAGGTTTGACATCACTGCATATTTTTTGTTATTTGGACCAGTTGTAATTTTCTGCAAATACAGGTCCTTCTCAAGAAATTAGCATATTGTGATAAAGTTCATTATTTTCCATAATGTAATGATAAAAATTAAACTTTCATATATTTTAGATTCATTGCACACCAACTGAAATATTTCAGGTCATTTATTGTTTTAATACTGATGATTTTGGCATACAGCTCATGAAAACCAAAAATTCTCAAAGAATTAGCATATTTCATCTGACCAATAAAAGAAGTGTTTGTAATACAAAAAAAAGAAAAGACAAAGTCAACCTTCAAATAATTATGTTCAGTTATGCACTCAATACTTGGTCGGGAATCCTTTTGCAGAAATGACTGCTTCAATGCGGCGTGGCATGGAGGCAATCAGCCTGTGGCACTGCTGAGGTGTGATGGAGGCCCAGGATGCTTCGATAGCGGCCTTAAGCTCATCCAGAGTTTTGGGTCTCAATTTCCTCTTCACAATATCCCACAGATTCTCTATGGGGTTTAGGTCAGGAGAGTTGGCAGGCCAATTGAGCACAGTAATACCATGGTCAGTAAACCATTTACCAGTGGTTTTGGCACTGTGAGCAGGTGCCAGGTCATGCTGAAAAATAAAATCTTCATCTCCATGAAGCTTTTCAGCAGATGGAAGCATTAAATGCTCCAGAATCTCCTGATAGCTAGCTGCATTGACCCTGCCCTTGATAAAACACAGTGGACCAACACCAGCACCTGACATGGCACCCCAGACCATCACTGACTGTGGGTACTTGACACTGGACTTCAGGCATTTTGGCATTTCCTTCTCCCCAGTCTTCCTCCAGACTCTGGCACCTTGATTTCCGAATGACATACAACATTTTTTTTTTGTTGTGCTGCTTCTCTGTAGTACAGGTCAGGCGCTTCTGCCGCTGTTTCTGGTTCAAAAGTGGCTTGACCTGGGGAATGCGGCACCTGTAGCCCATTTCCTGCACACGCCTGTGCACGGTGGCTCTGGATGTTTGTACTCCAGACTCAGTCCACTGTTTCCGCAGGTCATCCAAGGTCTGGAATCGGTCCTTCTCCACAATCTTCCTCAGGGTCCGGTCACCTCTTGTCGTTGTGCAGCGTTTTTTGCCACACCTTTTCCTTCCCACAGACTTCCCACTGAGGTGCCTTGATACAGCACTCTGGGAACAGCTTATTTGTTCAGAAATTTCTTTCTGTGTCTTACCCTCTTGCTTGAGGGTGTCAATGATGGCCTTCTGGACAGCAGTCAGGTCGGCAGTCTTACCCATGATTGCGGTTTTGAGTAATGAAACAGGCTGGGAGTTTTTAAAAGCCTCAGGAATCTTTTGCAGGTGTTTAGAGTTAATTAGTTGATTCAGATGATGATGATTAGGTTAATAGCTCATTTAGAGACCCTTTTCATGATATGCTAATTCTTTGAGATCATCAGTATTAAAATCATCAGTATTAAAACAATAAATGACCTGAAATATTTCAGTTGGTGTGCAATGAATCTAAAATATATGAAAGTTTAATTTTTATCATTACATTATGGAAAATAATGAACTTTATCACAATATGCTAATTTATTGAGAAGGACCTGTAAATGGTTTGTACAACAATATTTTTATTTAGAATTTGAAAGTTTGTCAGTAGTTTATGGAATAAAACCAGAATATCAATTTTACCCAAACACACTATCAATTGTAAAACCAGAGAAACTGCAAACTGAAAACATCCTACCTTTATATCCGATCCTTGCCTTGTCCATTCATTCTCCCTATATGCCATTCAAACTATACTTACTGGACAATCGCATTGCTAAAATTTTTTTAGTTTGCAATCAAACAAAAAATTATTCTTTGCATGGTTAACCAACTACTTAAAACTTTTGCGACATGACAGAAATGGACGTGGGTTTATATGGATGTTGCTTGACATTTAGAAACCGACGCGGTTTTCAGAGGCATAAATTTGTGCGCTTGTCAACTGCAGGTGCGACCTTAATTGCTTCATTGTCCAATCAGATCAGAGGCTTAACATGCTTTGATTCCGAGTGCGTGATGTGAGGCATTTTCTCTCCAGCATAACAGTGTGGGCAATTCTCACGGGAGAGCAAAAGAGCGTTTTGAAATAAGCGCTCCATAAATTGCCCCCTAAAAAAACTACAGATTTGAAAAAATGTCATGGCACACTTGGGGAGTCCTCACAGCACACAAGTGCACACGGGTTGAAACCCTCTGGTGTATGGGACGCAGGCGCGTAGCCAGTAATGGGCCAAGGTGGCACTGGCCCGCTCAGGCAAGTTTGATCAAAACACATTTTTTGTATATTTGTATTATTCAAATGTACTTAAGAAAATATATTAATATAAACCTCATGTATTGTTGACAGGTGTGTATGTTTAATTTGTTTTCTGAATAAAATGGAACTGTTGAAGCAAGTTGTAGGAAGCCTCCGGTACGTTGCGAATCTTGCGATGGTTGCTAGGGGTTCCGACAGGAAGACTCTCTGGGCGGCCTATAGCCAGCTGACTTTGCTAGCTGCTTTTTAGCCAATGTATTATAGCCAATGTATTAACATCACCACAATAAATGGCTAAACAAGTTTCTTGTGTTATTTGAAAAAAGCAAGAGTTGAGGAAGAAGACACGCCACTGCCTCCATCTACAGAGTCTACCCAATTTGAAGGTATTTCCTTGCACTGTCAAGAATGGAAAATCAAGGAACTTCTCGGTAGTGGTATGGACAGTGTTCTTGGTTGGAGTTCAGTGTAATTAAGGACGTGATTTTCTGTATTTATTGTAGACTAAATTTGAACTTAAAAAGTTTAATTGGTTCGTTCTTTAACAATTTATTTAAATATTTTAAAAAGTATCAAATATATCCAAAAGAATAATGCAAAAAACGTATTGGTCCTTCAATCAGTGAACTTTGTAAAATTTGAACTTGTCTGTAACTTAAAAAGTGAGGGCAAAACGTGCCAAATAATAATATTATAATTAGGGATGGGCCGATACCACTTTTTTCTGAACGAGTAGCTACAAGTACAGAGTATTTCATTTTGGGTACTTGCCGATATGAGTACCGATACGAGTACTTTTAATAACTATGTCAAATGTCACATTTATCAAGCTAAAATATGTTATTTCTTAGATGTTGATCAGCCAATTCAAATATGGAAAAGTAAATGTTCCTACATATCCAGAAGAGCATCATTTACATTGCAGGTCAAGAATGTGTAATATTTATTACAAATGTTAATAGTTTATATCTCCTTCCCTAATTAGCTAAAGTGAGAGAAACACGTTTTTAAAAGCGAATTCAATAGCCGTTTGTATTTGCATTTGCACTAAGCATTGCAGACGTTTTGTGTATGAGAATGTCTGTTTGAAGTGCCTTTCTCCAAACAGGGATAATGACCTAATCATATAATAGGCTATTCTGTTAAGGAATTTGTTTTGTTATAGTCGGTAGCCTACACAATATCCTACTATCACTGTAATCTATTGAACAAAATATTAATAGGCTACATCATATTTCCTAAGTCATATTTATTAACGTTAGTATGTCAAAACTTCCACTATTTTGTTCACCCAGAAGTGTTGCAAACTACCGACATTTTTGTCTTTCCTTCCCGAAGGTTTATTATTAATTAATGCGATGCTACAGTAGCAGCCTGTTTGGTCCTGTACTTAAATAATGTGCGCGTTTGCTTTAGGATTCTAACCTATAATTTTACAAATATTAGGCTACATGAAAATAGCAATGAGAAAAACGATTTCGTATTTCACCATTTGAACTCTACTGGAGAATTGCTATTAGGAAAATATAGCCAAGTTGATTATAGTATTTTCAATAGCTAATACGCGTGGCTATTTGGAATGATTATGCAATTTAGGCGGTGATTTTGTGGGTAAACTCATATTGCAGGGAAGAATTATCCCATTTAAATCCCTTTTCTTGCCTTTTTTAAATAGCAATAAACACAGTTGTACAGTACAGCTTTATAAGATGGTCTCTGAAAGAGGAAGTAGACTGTCGTTATTGTGATGAACTAGTTTGGAGGCGGGTTGGAGACATGTGGGGGCTTATCCCTGGGAGACGCTAGGGGACTGATTGAAGACACCTGCACCAGTTTTGTGACTGTGGGAGCAGGGCTAAAAGGGTGGAGCGGAGAAGGCTAGCGAGAGACGGGGAAGCAAAGCAGAACGCTACAGCCAGAACTGTATTGATTGCAAGAAAGCAGACTCATGTGTGGAAGGGTAAATGGCTGTGTATAAGTAAAGACTTGTTGTCGAACAACCCGCTTTTAGGCACTCAACCTTGGGGGGAGGTGGTGGCCGTACGCAGCTGTGTAGGGCTGCCGGCGGTGAAGATAGCGAGGAAAGGGGCAGACGTCTATAGGCAGGGAAATTCGGGAGATAGGGACTGGGTAGTAGGAGTGCCAGTTTCCGCTTTACCGTAGCCAGTGGAGTTTCCAGCGCGTCAACTGGGAACTTGTGTTTTGCGTCGGACCAGCGTATCCCCAGCAGGCTGAGCCATTAAACAGCCGGTTGGCCCGACGCCAAAGCCCAGACCCCGGGGGAGGGTCTCGCTGAGAGGGCGAGCTAAGTACCTCTTTTTAAGCTAAACCATTATGTGTTATATGTCTGTATGTATGTGTAAGTCCAGACGTAGCTCTTAAACTATTTATCAGAGGGCAGGCTAGTGGGAACTTTACTGGGACAAGGAATTCTGTGTACCCTAGGGCCGTACCTGGTTAACTGCTAGCCCAGTTTTATATATGCATATAGTCCTACTTCCCTGCATGATTATAGGACCCTAAACTTAATGGTTGCAGTGTCATATTGTGTGCTGTGCCCTAGAATTATAGCTTAACTTCTGCAGTGTTACATTGTGTGCTGTGCCATAAACTAGAACATAGGGTTTGCTGTGGAGTGTTGTGTGCTGGTCACCAGGTGTACCTGGCTAGCAAGCAGGGCCCTGTTTATGGGGAACAGGGTTTTTGTTGTCCTGGTATAGCAAACTGCTGCCTGTTTGATCCACTGTCCATGAATTGCTACAAATAAAGCCTTTTTGTATTTTTCTAAGAACGGTGTGTGGTGTTCTCTGTCACCGGACCTAAACCGCTTAACAAAAGGTGGTGGCAGCGGTAACTAAGCTACCTGTCAGTCCAGTGGCCTAGGTTCGTTCGGAGAAGGTTTATTACATTGGTGGCAGCGGTGGGATTCATAATATTCTATTATGTCAGAGGCAGAGAGCGCATAAGCAGTAATCAGGCTATTGCTAGCATGGCTGTTATGCGCCCTGTGTTTATGCTGCAAGTATTCACTGGCGCCGACCGTGAGTGGTCGGATTGGGTAGGACAGTTTGAGATGGCTGCAGAGGTAAATAATTGAACACATTGAAGTTAAAATTTATGGCACTACTCTTATCGGGGCGGGCTCGGGATATTTATAGTGGTCTCCCTGTAGAATCCCGAGCTGACTATGCGCGATTAAAGGGGGCATTGGGAAATCTTTGGAGCCATGTTATAGCGAAGATTGGAATCGTGCAAACTTTCTAGCGCCACGGCGTATGCATAACGAGACTGTCCGGGAGTTTGGTAATGCCCTTCGGCGGCTAATAATTAAGGCGTATCCATCTGCAGATAATCGTACTCGTGATTTGTTTGCGCGAGACCATTTTATAGAGCGTGTAGGCAGGGGCAAAGTACGAATGAACCTCCGTAGTGCCAAGCCGCCCACGTTAGAGCACGCTATTAGTACCACAGCCGAACTGGAGCTTATTAGGAGTTTGGAGAGAACTCCGTTGGGCCCCGATGCGAAGGTGTGTGGGGTAGTGGAGACTGCGGCTAATCTTAAAGGAATGGAGAGTCTGCTCGAGATAGTTGAGGGGTTGCGGCAGGAGGTTAAGGTCCTCTAGAGCACTGTGCAGACGCTTTCCCTAGCTGTTGGTGCCGCTCGGGACGGGCAGGGACATAGTCCTGACCCGAGTGGGCTAGGCCAGTGGGGGCCAAATAAGGATTGAGGTTATCGTGACCGGCGAGAGGTCTGCTGGGAATGTGGTTGTAATCGCCATATGCGACGTGACTGCCCTTATGTTCAGGGAAACTAGAGGGGGTGTGCACGGAGGGCCAGATGCATGCCCCCTCTTTATCTCCATTGAGAATGGTCCTGGGTGAACCTAAAGGGACAGGCGCACCTGGGTGTGATGGTTGGAGGGGTGGAAGTGCAGGTATTGGTGGATACAGGGGCGTAGGTGTCAATTATACCAAAGCATGTCTGGCTTCAGCTCACTAGGGGAGGTGAAGAGTTGAGGGAATATGGGTGCGAGGCCTCTGTTGTGAATGGTGGGCGGATGAACATCCTGGGGATATGGCCGGCTATTTGTCAGTTTGATTCATTGATTTTGATGGTAGAGTTTCTGGTGGCTGATGTCCCTACCGCGGATATCCTGTTGGGAATTGATTTCCTATTAAAATACGGGGTGGTCTTTTCATGGGTGAAAGGCATGTGCGATTGATGGGAAAGAAGTTACCTTTGACCAAAGCAGGGAGGCATCATCAACCCCGAACGGTGACGTACTGGCTGACACGCAGGTCGGCCCCCATAGTGAGGTTATAGTCTCTGGAGCAGTCGAGGAGCAGTGGGGTGAACAGGTCGTAGAGCCCTCCGCTACGTTGTCTACCCATTGTGAGCTACTGGTGGCTCGGGTGGTGTGCAAGACTAATCATGGGGTTGTCCCAGTCAGGGTGATCAATGTAACGGAGGATGCTGTGGTGTTGAAACAGGGGATAAAGCTAGGGGCACTGTTGACCGATGGGACCATAGGACCCAAGGCAGAGGGTGGTAGCCCAGGGGAACAGGGGGGTCCATCTGGGTCAGGGGAGGCGTTGTTTACGAAACTGGGGTTGGACGTGAGGGGGTTTACGGAGTCTGAGAGAAACTCTGTTTGCAGGCTATTACAGTACCATTCTTCCGTATTTAGTTCGGGGGATGCGGATCTAGGAAGGACCCGTCTGACTTTACATCAAATAGATACGGGTGGGGCAAAGCCCATTAAAATGGCACCTCGTAGAGTGCCGCTTCCTCTCCAGCAGGAGGTAGTCGAGCATGTAAAACAGATGCAGGATAACAACATTATACGACCTTCCTGTAGCCCTTGGGCTGCCCCTGTGGTGTTAGTGCGCAAGAAAGATGGTAGTTTGCGTTTCTGTGTGGACTATCGTAGGTTGAATGAGGTGACGGTGAAAGATGCCTATCCCCTCCCATGCATTGACGAGGCTCTGGATAGTTTAGCGCATGCCTGCATTTTTTCCACTCTTGACCTGGCTAGTGGTTATTGGCAGGTTGAGGTCGACCCTGGAGACCGGCACTAGACCGCCTTTGCGACTAAGCAAGGGTTGTTTGAATTTAATGTGTTGAGTTTTGGATTGTGTAACGCTGACCTTCAGGGGACAACGTGTCTGGTGTACTTGGATGATATTATTGTGTTTGGGCGTACATTCCAGGAGCACTTGTCATGGTTAGGGGATGTCCTGTGTAAGTTGCATCAGGCGGGACTGAAAGTTAAGCCCTCCAAGTGTGACCTGTTTTCGGAACAAGTGCAATATTTGGGCCATGTTATTTCAGGGAAGGGCATTAGGGCAGAACCCGCTAAGGTGGATACAGTGCGCGCCTGGCCGGTGCCAAAATCTCAAACCGAGGTGAGGAGTTTTGTGGGGATCTTTATATTAGATACTGATGCCAGTGATGTGGGGATTGGAGCCAAGTTGTCGCAAGAGGAAGCTGGGGTAGAGCACGTTATTTCTTACGCAAGTCGAGCCCTTACTAAGGAAGAGCGTAGATATGTGACCACAAAGAAGGAATTGTTAGGGATGGTGGTGTTTACCAAGTATTTCAAACACTATTTATTATGAAGGGAGTTTGTTTTACGTACAGATCACAATTCCCTTCATTGGTTGCTTAATTTTCAGGACCTGGAGGGGCAGTTGGCAAGATGGGTAGAACAACTGGCTAACTTCCATTATAAAATTGTCCATCGCCCAGGGAAGCAGCATGCCAACGCTGATGCGATGTCTAGGTTGCCGGTGGTTGAGAGTGACGGTGCGCCCCAGCTGAGTGTTGGTATGCCCAGTAAGGAGCTGGGGGTTGCGATTCGGGCAGTACAGAGGGATGAAATGGGGCTGGTGGATGAGTTGATGTGGGCACAACAGCAAGATGAGGAGCTGGTATGGCTTATCCAGGTTAAGTTGGGGGCTAGAGGTGGAGTAGGGGTGCTACCTAAGGAGTTGTCCAAGTATGCAACTGTATGGGACCAACTTCGAGTACAGGGACAGCGGTTAGTGCGGGTCCCACATGCGCGTTCTGATGTGGCCACTGTACAGGTGGTGCTCCCGGGGGCTATGGTGCCGGAGATATTGGCGATGTTACATAATGTGCCGACCGGTGGCCATTTAGGTATTCAGAAACTACAGGCCAAGGTGAAAGACCGGTTCTATTGGCTTGGATGGTTTAATGATGTAAAGAAGTGGTGCAATCAATGTGGGGATTGTGCATCCCGTAAGACTCAGGGTAAGCTTCCCTGTGCCCCTATGCATCCCTCAATTTCGTCTCGGCCCTATGAGCGCGTAGCGCTGGACATTTTGGGCCCATTGCCAGAAACGGTAGGGAAGAAGAGGTATATTCTGGTAGTGGGTGATTATTTTTCAAAATGGACTGAGGCCTTTGCTCTACCTAAACAGGAGGCCGGTACTATTGCGAAGGTCCTGGTGGAGGAACGGGTCTGCCGTTTTGGTGCTCCGCGTACCATTCATTCCGACCAGGGGCGTAATTTTGAGTCAACCTTGTTTAAGGAATTGTGTTCGGGAGGGAGATAGTTTTGCCGGTGGACATAATGTTGGGAGTGGGGGCACCAGAAACGTTCTCCTCAGCCAGCGTTTATGTGGACAGGATAGCCCAGACATTGTAAATGGTAGTGGGGGCTGTGAAGCGGCATCAGCTGAGGGCCTCAGGGAAGCAAAAAGTTGGCTATGACTTCCGAGCGAACTTCCAATATTATTCAGTAGGGGAACAAGTGTGGGTGAGGAATAAGGCTAGAAGTAAAGGGGTGTGTCCCAAGTTGCAGAAGTGATACAAAGGTCCCTTTAGGGTGATAGAAAGGGTCTCAGAGGTGTTGTATTGCCTAGCATTGGTTGAGGGAGGCCCCGAGGTCATTGTACATTTCAATCGCCTTAAGCCGTTTGTCCCCTGTACTTTCCCAGGGGTACTAGATGGAGCTGGAGAAGATCCAGGGGTCCCGAACGGGCCGGACCACCCTGGCGAGCGACGGCAGCAGTACTCACTGGGACCAAGGAGGAACAGTGTCAAAGGGAATGGATCGGGGTTCCCCTCTGTATCGGTGGCCGGAGGTACAGCGGGCGTGGGCGTTGCCAGGACCCAAACCAGAGGCATCAGGACCAGAGGTTAGAGAGGAGCGACAGCTGGCAGACAGGGAGGCAACCCGAGTGGAGCAGGGCCCAGACCAGGCAGGGGAACTAGGACCAGAGGGTGGAGATCGGAATATAGTTCATCCTCAGCAGCAGCGGCCGGTTCGGAGTAGGAGGCCACCAGAATGGTTGCGAGGGTTCGATGTCTCCAACTGACTCGGGGACGAGTCTTCGCTACCCGGAGGGGGGTAGTGTGATGAACTAGTTTGGAGGCGGGTTGGAGACATGTGGGGGTGTATCCCTGGGAGACACTAGGGGACTGATAGAAGACACCTGCACCCGTTTTGTGACTGTGGGAGCAGGGATAAGAGGGTGGAGCGGAGAAGGCTAGCGAGAGACGGGGAAGCAGAGCGCTACAGCCAGAACAGTATTGATTGCAAGAAAGCAGACTCGTGTGGAAGGGTAATCGGCTGTGTATAAGTAAAGACTTGTTGTCGAACAACGTGCTTTTAGGCACTCAACCTTGGGGGGAGGTGGTGGCCGTTTGCAGCTGTGTAGGGCTGCCGGCGTTGAAGATAGCGAGGAAAGGGGCAGACGTCTATAGGCAGGGAAATTCGGGAGATAGGGACTGGGGAGTAGGAGTGCCAAATCCCGAGTGAATACATTTGATTTGGTTTGTTCATATTTGAATGTAGGCTAACACAAAATAAAACTATTCCTTATGGACTCAGTAGGTTATTGTGGCGGTGTCATTTTAAAATGTTAACGCGTTGCTGTGGATTTGCTTCTGGAGAGCTTGTGAAGCAGCATTAACTGTCACCAGTAAATTCGACTGTACTACTGTCATAAGCCCGAATTCAAATTTCTCCATTACCTTTTGTATGCCCGATGCCTCACTGCATTCTTCTGGTTTATAGACAGCATTATAATTTTACTCAGCGCCTGCATTACCTCTAATAAATACTCTCCGAACGAACGGAGTAGTTGCCTAGGCCACTGGACTGAAGGGTAGCTTAGTTACCGCTGCCACCACCTTTTGTTAACCGGTTTAGGTCCGGTGACAGAACATCACACACCGTTCTTAGAATAATACATAAGGGTTTTATTTATAGTAATTCATAGGACAGTGGTTCAACCAGGCAACAGTTTGCTCTACCAAGACGGAAACCCCATGCTCACAATAAAATGGGGCCCTGTTCGCTAGCCATGTACACCCCGTGGATAGCACACAACACTACACAGCAAACATTACTGCAACCCGGCACTCCATACGTTTAGGGCACTCCACTACACACAGTACGACACTGGAACCCTTAAGTTCTAGTTCTATGGCACAGCACACAATCTAATACTGTAAACGTTAAGTTATGGTTCTAGGGCACAGCACACAATAAGAGCATTTTGATATCATCAGGTCATGCAAGGAAGTAGAACTATATATAACATTGGTTAGCAATTAATAGGGTACCTCTCTAGTGCACACATACAGTCTCCCCTCCTAGTAAAGTTCCCAATGGTTCTATTAGGCCTGCCCCACTGATAACTTGTCTAAAAGCTAAGTCTAGACTCACATATACACTCACCTAAAGGATTATTAGGAACACCATACTAATACTGTGTTTGACCCCCTTTCACCTTCAGAACTGCCTTAATTATTCGTGGCATTGATTCAACAAGGTGCTGAAAGCATTCTTTAGAAATGTTGGCCCATATTGATAGGATAGCATCTGGCAGTTGATGGAGATTTGTGGGATGCACATCCAGGGCACGAAGCTCCCGTTTCACCACATCCCAAAGATGCTCTATTGGGTTGCGATCTGGTGACTGTGGGGGCCATTTTAGTACAGTGAACTCATTGTCATGTTCAAGAAACCAATTTGAAATGATTCGAGCTTTGTGACATGGTGCGTTATCCTGCTGGAAGTAGCCATCAGAGGATGGCTACATGGTGACCATAAAGGGATGGACATGGTCAGAAACAATGCTCTGATGGCAGAACTGTTAGCAGCATTGACGTTAATGTCAACAGTGGCTAAGATTATCTTAACTGTGTTGTTATGATCCATTTACAGTTTTATTATGAACCATTAACTGTGTTATTAGGAATCGTTTACTGTGCAGTCAAACTCATCCTTGCTTCCTGTTTCAGCTTTGGTGCACGCCACTGAAAAAAAAAATGAGTGGTGCGCGCCCTTACCCTGGAAATCCAGAGTTCTCGCGAGAGCACAGTTTGAATTTGCTCAGCAAGTTACTCTGGCACCGAGTAATTCTGCTCATTAACTATGCCCTTGTAGCCGAGCTGCACCAATCACATCGGTGTATCTGATATAGGCGTGCCAGAAGCGTGTTAAACAGATGACGACAGCGCTGCGACCTTGAAGTCATTAGTAAAC
>JACXGM010013613.1:5730-22959 GCA_016801145.1 Umbra pygmaea | reverse complement strand
ATTCCTCTGTAGCCAGAGACGTTACAATACATGATTCCTCTGTAGCCAGAGACGTTACAATACATGATTCCTCTGTAGCCAGAGACGTTACAATACATGATTCCTCTGTAGCCAGAGACGTTACAATACATGATTCCTCTGTAGCCAGAGACATTACAATACATGATTCCTCTGTAGCCAGAGACATTACGATACATGGTTCCTTTGTGTAGCCACTAGCCAGCAACACTGCCACATCATCATACACAACAGTAACAACGTGGGGGTTAATACTCTTAACAATCTAATATTATTTTTTTGCAACTCCTCAGATATTTTAAATGAATATAAAGATGGCAGAGATGTTTTAAGATTACAACATTGATTGATAAGGATCAATCCAAATAAATCTAATTCTTTACAGAAATACAGGAAAACTGTGTCAAATGACAGTTCATCTACTTAGACTAAAACAAAATAACAAAACATATTTTTTTATGAAACAACCAGAATAATAACTGGCAATGCTGCAGAGTTCTAGAAACTACTGGCATTTTACCCCTCTGGAAAAGTAGTTACACATTGCTGAGCTGTACTCACTTTTGAGTCAAACGTACTGTCAGCATTGCAGTTACAAGACTTACAAGAGTTCAGCTTTCAGACTGATTCTATTCCTCTGCAATTAAGAGAGGTGTCTTGCTTTATTTCTGTAAAGTAACTTTTCCTTTTTAGAGATGTACAGACATGTGGCATCACCATAGCTGCATTTGCTTCCCACAGGGGCTTCATCACAATGAGCCAGATACATTTCTCATGATAGGCCAGACGGACTGAGCTGGCAATGTCACCCATTTCACACTCCATCATAACTACTTACAGATATCACGAGGTGAACGTGTGGGCAGGACATCATGCTAATCATATTCCTAGGGCACAGAAATGTTGGTCAGAACTGGGCCACCGCTAGCCAGAACAGCTTGTGTGCCCCATAAGTAACTGGACAGTGCTGGAGGAATGCCATCATTTGGTGTTGGGTTTGATGAAAAACGTTGTTTCAATCGCCACTGTAGAATCTCTGATACAGTCATATGCAAAAGTTTAGAACCCCTGACAATTTCCATGATTTCCAGATACACTGCTCAAAAAATAAAGGGAACACTAAGATAACATCCTAGGTCTGAATGAATGAACTAATCGTATGAAATACTTGTCTTTACATAGTTGAATGTGTTGGCAACAAAATCACACAAACATTATCAATGGAAATCAAATTTATCAACCCAGGGATGTCTGGATATGGAGTCACACTCAAAATCTAAGTGGAAAACCACACTACAGGCTGATCCAACTTTGATGTAATGTCCTTAAAACAAGTCAAAATGAGGCTCAGTAGTGTGTGTGGTCTCCACGTGCCCGTATGACCTCCCTACAACGCCTGGGCATGCGTTAGAAATGCCACCCCACACCATGACTGACCCACTGCCAAACTGGTCATGCTGGAGGATGTTGCAGGCAGCAGAACGTTCTCCACGCTGTCTCCATGACTCTGTCAGGTCTGTCACATGTGCTCAGTGTGAACCTGCTTTCATCTGTGAAAAGCACAGGGCGCCAGTGGCGAATTTGCCAATCTTGGTGCTCCCTGGCACATGCCAAACGTCCTGCACGGTGTTGGGCTGGAAGGCCAACCCCCACCTGTGGACATCGGGCCCTCATACTCATTAAGTGATAAATTGCTCACTCTCATAACGGATCACCAAAACATACATTCAGTTATCAATAAATGCTCTATTACCACCACAGATACCATTGAAAATGCTCTACTCTGAAAACACAGCGGGTGTAGCCTACAGCAGTGGTTCCCAAACCTCTCCTCGGGGACCCCCAGACAGGCCATGTTTTTATTTCACCCTGATATTACACAATTGATTAAATTAGTCAACTACAAATTACACCTTTGACTAATTGAATCAGGTGTGCGATTTCAGGGTTAAAACAAAAACATGGCCTGTCGGGGGTCCCCGAGGAGAGGATTGGGAACCAATGGCCTACAGTACAGTGCAATACTCGTTTGCAACTTTTAGATATTACTTTATTCAAACAGATGACGTTTTAAAGAGAAGCTCACCAAAAATCAGTTTGAAAGATATAACATGCATTCTAATTCAATAAACGAATGAGTGTGTACATGTAAAATACGTGTTCCAGGACTGTCGTACATTTTGTTACGTTAGGTGTGTTGCTATGAATAATTTCATGTTATTTTGGGCATATTGTTTATAGTTTAAAACAATCCTGACTGCTCAAAAGCCATTCCAAACATAGGCCTAGGTCAAAATACATCACTTACATTAATAAGTGTAGCACAAGATCCTGGGCCCTGTGCTTAGGCAGTCCTGATGGGCCCCCATGTTCCTCAACCCCCCCAAAAAACAATTGTGCTACCAAGCTACCTATGACACTGATTAGTCTATTATTGCTTTTTTAAATTATAGCCTATTAATTTAAAATTAAACATGTTTTAAATATGTGACTATTATAATGGTGTGTTCTTGGTATAAGCTCACCTTGTCTCAAATCCAAAGAGGATGATGAGGGGTCTGTTGCTACTCCACTCCCTGGTGTGAGAGTTTCTGAAATTCAGGGCCATGTGTTTCACAAAGTTAAGGTTTGCTTCTACTAAATCTGACATAACGATAATGTTGACATGATATGTATCTACTGATGAGCTACCAAGCTCCCTATGACACTGATTAGCCGATTATTGCTAAATATAGACAGTAAAGCATATTCATTTCAAATTCAACATGTTTCAAATTAGACTTTTATAATGGTGTGCTGTATGCAAACAGCATTGTTAGTGTAGTTATTTCATTTAACCTTTACTAATTAATGAAAGTATCAATTGAAAGTGTATGTTCTTCTCTTTCAATGGGTTCGTTTTTAGGACTAACGGTCGCGGAGAAATTCAAGCAGTTTAGCACCATGTATTTCGTTTTCTAGTTTGTGCTCACCTTCCTTTGAAAGGTCAGTTACCATTTTTTCCCACTTATTTAGTTCTCTATTTCCCCTGTCTTTCATTTCTCTTTTGGTTGCCTGACTTAGCTTTCTTTGAGAAAGACATTTCTACAGCAGAAGTTTGCGCTCCACCAGATGCTCAACTGAACTAAACAAAATTTGTGCAATTGGACTAAACCATTTGGCGCATTAGCAAGAGGTGGGGGAGACCTTTGTCTTTTTTTGGATACAAAACTTTTCACTAGAGTGAAAGTACTGCCAGCATTCAAAAGTGACCAAAACATCAGCCAGGAAGCATAGGAACTGCGAAGTGGTCTGTGGTCACCACCTGCAGAACCACTCCTTTATTGGGGGTGTCTTGCTAATTGCCTATAATTTCCACCTGTTGTCTGTTCCATTTGCACAACAGAATGTGAAATTGATTGTCAATAAGTGTTGCTTCCTGAGTGGACAGTGTGATTACACAGAAGTGTGATTGACTTGGAGTTACATTGTGTTGTTTAAGTGTTCCCTTCATTTTTTTGAGCAGTAATATTTGGCACAGTAATATTTCGGTAGTGAAATGAGGTTCATTGGATTAACAGAAAATGTTCAATATGCATCAAAACGAAATAAGACAGGTGCATTCATTTGGGCACCCTTGTCATTTTGTTGATTTGAATACCTGTACTGATTATTGGAATACACAATTGGTTTGGTGAGCTCATTAAGCCTTGAACTTCATAGACAGGTGCATATAATCATGAGAAAAGGTATTAAAGGTGGCCAATAGCAAGTTGTTGTTCCCTTTTCCTCTGAAAAGTGGCAACATGGGGGCCTCAAAACAACTCTCAAATGACCTGAAAACAAAGACTGTTTAACATTACGGTTTAGGGGAAGGCTACAAAAAGCTATTGGAGATTTCAGCTGTCCACTGTGAGGAACATAGTGAGGAAATCGAAGACCACAGGCACAGTTGTGGTTAAGGCCAAATGTGGCAGGCCATTGGGCCAAGTAAAATATTGGAGAAGCAAAGGTGAAGATGTTGAGAAGGGTCAAAAACAGCCCACAAACCACCTGCAAAGGCCCACAACATCATCTTGCTGCAGATGGTGTCACTGTGCATCATTCAACAATTCAGCACACTTTGCTCAAGGAGAAGCTATACGGGAGAGTGATGCGGAAGAAGCCTTTTCTGCACACACGCCACAGAGTCGCTTGAGGTATGCAAATGCTTATTTGGACTAGCCAGCTTCATTGTGGAAGAAGGTGGTGTGGATTGATGAAACAAAGTTATTTAGTCATAACAAGGGGCGTTATGCATGGTGGCAAAAGAACACAGCGTTCCAAGACAAACACTTGCTGCCCGCAGTTTCCACCATGCTGTGGGGCTGTGTGGCCAGTGCCAGTACTGGGAATCTTGATAAAGTTGAGGATTGCATGGATTCCACTCAATATCAGCAGATACTTGAGAATAATGTAGAGGAATCTGTAACAAAGGTGAACTTACAACGGGGCTGGATATTTCAACAAGACAACACCCCAAAACACTGTTCAAAAACAAGTTCAATGTTTTGGAATGGCCATCCCAGTCCCCAGACCTGAATTTCATTAAAAATCTGTGGGGTGATTTGAAGCGGGCTGTCCATGCATTGCAACCATCAAACCTAACTGAACTGGAGATGTTTTGCAAGGAGTAATGGTCCAAAATACCTTCATCCAGAATCCAGACACTCATTACAGGCTATAGGTAGTGTCTAGAGGCTGTTATTTCTGCTAACAAAGGCTCAAAATATTTTGGTAGTGAAATGGGGTATTTCTGTTGGGGTGTGATATTTCTGTTGGGGTGCCCAAATTTATGTACCTGTCAAATTTCATTTTGAAGCATATTGTGCATTTTCTGTTCATCCAATAAACCTAATTTCACTACTGAAATAATACTGTGTCCTTCAGTTATTTGATCGATCAATAATACATTGCTGAACCAAACACCCAATTATTTATAAATAAAAATCATGGAAATTGTCAAGGGTGCCTAAACTTTTGCATACAACTGTATTGTCTGAACAGGCTGAGCTCTGGAGGCTAAGACGACCTTGAAATATCATGACACGCCACTGACACCAGCAAGCTGATGGACGAACCGACACGTCGATTTTAAACGTGACCCTAAGCATGATGTGAAACGGTCACCACATCTGTGTGGAATAACATCTCAATCCCCTTATTTCTTCTTTATTTATCCATTTCCTTCCAGTACATAATCAACAGATTGCTGAGCAAGCAGAGTAATTGAGGTTGCTCACTCCTTTTCTGATGGAAAGACACCAGAAATTCTAAATCCAATAGATTTTAATGACAGAGCATTTGTGTCGATTCTGCCCCGGGGGCACGACTGGGCAAAATTGGTACAGAGACTTGCTTTTATTTCCTTATGCTAGTCACTTTGGCAGGCCTTCTGGAAAGGGCCACCATTATTTCTCAATGTCACCTCCAATGACATCAGCTGGTCGTCCCTTCACGCTAATCGCTTGGGCAGACCATGTAGATCTGTAACGTTCCATCCCTGAACTGTCAATGAACCCGCCTTTCCGTCATCCTGGGCAAACTGCCAACGACCTTCACAAGCCACTGGTCTATTCTCCTTGGATATAGTCTCCTAGGAAACAGTCTAAGGCCTTGACCTGTCTAAGACTGTTATTTTAACCCTTTCCTGACCTTTCTGAAACTCATCTTACAGAACACCATCAGGAAATATTGGTGGCACAAGTTGTAGAACCTATTAAAAAAAATTATCCTTAACTTGAATACACTATAACTTGATAAAATTCCATTACAAAATGTGTACGTAGTATATTAATAATTACACTGTTTACAATACTGAATGTGTGTGTGCGATCAAACATATGTATACATACTTAAAGTGAAAGTATCCTCCACATAATCAGACATTAGTATTTTTTCTGGAAGGACTTTCAGATTTTTACTGAAAGAAAGAGAGTTGAGTTTCCTAAAGGGTAAGAGAACTAGAACTGAACCATGCTGCAGCAGCATGTACACCAGAGGCAACAGCTCAGTCAGCTGAACCACCCCAGGTCAGGCAGATACAGTCAGGTCCAGAAATATTTGGACACTAACACAATTGTCATAATTTTGTCTCTGTATGCTACCACAGTGGAATTGAAATGAGACAACTGAGATGCAATTGCTTTAATTTAAGCCGTTTAACAAAAATATGTTATGAAACATTTAGGAATTGCAAACAGTTTCATACACTGTCCCTGTATTTCAGTGGCTTAAATGTAGTTGGACAAATTAACACAATCATAGATAAAATGTTAATTTTTAATATATTTTGAGAATCTATTGTAGGCGATGATTGAAGTCTGGGACTCTTGGACATCATCAAACAATTTCAGTTTCAATTACAACAATCAGTTTCAATTACAATTACAGTTTCATTATTTGTGATGCTTTGCCGGGTCTTTACTGCAGCTGTCTTCAGTTGTTTGTTCGTGGGTCTGTCTGCGTGAAGTTGTCTTCAGCAAGTGAAATGCATGCTCGATGGGGTTGAGATCAGGTGATTGACTTGGCAATTGCAGAATATTCCACTTCTTTGTGTTAAAAAACTCCTATGTTGCTTTTGCAATATGTTTTAATTCATTGTCCATCTGTAAAGTCAAACGCAGTCAAATCAACTTCACTGAATTAGGCTGAATCTGAGGAGACAATATATCCCTATACACATCAGAATCTATTTGTCTGCTTCTGTCATATCATCAACAAACACTAATGACCCAGTGCCATTGGAAGCCATGCATGCCCATGCCATCACACTGCCTCCACCGTATTATACAGATGGGGTATGCTTCCACTCCTGTGCCTTTCCAAGCCTTCTCCATAGTTTTTTCTTCCCATCATTCTGGTACAGGTTGATCTTAGTTTCATCTGTCCAAAGAATGCTGTATCAGAACTGGGCTGGCTTTTGTAGATGTAGTCTGCCACAATCTGGCCTTTCTATTCTTGAGGCTTATGGAAGGTTTACACCTTGTGGGGAACCCTCTGTATTTGGTATTGTGAAGTCTTCTCTTTATGGTAGACTTGGATAATAAAATTGCCTACCTCCTGGCGAGTGTTCTTCACTTGGCAGGATGTTGTGAAGGGGGTTTTCTTTACCACGGGAAAAATCTTATGATAATCCACCAGTTTTGTCTTCCATGAACATACAGGCCTTTTCTTCTCAGGATGCAAATATTGATTTGGCCAATCCTAATATTCCTGCTAACTCTCTGATAGATTTTCTTTTTTGCAGCCTAAGGACGGACTGTTTCACTTGCATTGAGAGCTTCTTTGACCAAATGTTGGTGGTTCGCAGCAGCGCAGCTTCTAAATGCCACACCTGGAATCTACAGACCTTTAACTGTTTAATTGATGAGGAAATAACGAAGGAATAGCGCACACCTTTCCAGGAAACAGCTTTTGAGTCAATTGTCTAATTACTTTTGGTCCTTGAAAAAGAGGGGGCCACATATTAAATGTGAACCTCCTCAAATTAAAGCTAAGACTGCACTTTAAGCCCACATTCATTATTTAACTTTATATCTTTTGGTAAACAGCCAATATAACTAAACTTGTCAGTGTCCAATTATTTCTGAACCTAATTGTAAACTATTTACAAGCACACTTCCAAGTGGCTCTGCTGTGCAGTCATTGATTTAAGAACAAGTAGAGGAATAACCACAACAGGAGAGATGAAACCCTGATAATCAGGTGTCCAGCCAAGAGTAGCTCTGTTCTGTGAGTTACCAGGTCTCTGGACATCCCACTGGTCATTAAAACACAAGGTAATGACACTTCAGAGACTCCTCTACAACCATGAAACCCTGCTCTTTAACAGGAAACACACAAAGTTGGCATTTGAATGCATTAGTCAACCCTTCCAAGTTTACTGAGAACGGAACAAAAACAGTGAAATTAAATTATGGTTGTGGCAAAATGTTCTAACAAATATTCTGTTAAATAAATTTATATCATATAAATAAACATTATAGTTGGACACCATATCCAGCCACCATTGTTTCTGGCATTGCAGAAACCTTTCTTTTTATTAGTATCTAATATTGGATCTAATGACACGGTTGGATGCTCAAGCCTTTGCACAGCCATGACAGCAGTGCCCTGGAAAATCGAAGAACAAGTTCGAGCTGAAAGTGGGCTAAACTATTTTGAAAATGCAACGACCAATTTGAGAAGTATTTGAGAAAAATGCAGTTCTTTACGAAAGTGCAAGGCTGTGGTTTTATTCCCACCTTTCTATTGATTCATTTCCTCCGTCAGATAAGAGACATCCGGTGGACGGACTTGAAAGACTAAAGCATTCGGATCGTTTCTCACACCTGATCGAAACAAGCAAGGGTACATTTTCTTTTGAACTTTTCCTGAAAGGAATCAAGGAATACTTTGATGCCCAGTATTTTAACATCAAACTCTATTAGCCAGGACTCAGTGTGTAGAGGTACTTAATATATAATTCCCCAATACTGTGTCCATATAATGTACTTTCCAACTTTTTACTCTGTACCAGGAAAAAGGCCAAGCAAATACAATCGATATGTTTACACCAACTAATGATACTGTGTTAATCAGATTACATTAATCCCTCCACATTAATAAGACCTGAGACATATATGTACCAGTTCTAGCGGGGGAGCCATGAGTTCATAACCTCACACAGGTGACACAAGGCGTTTTTAAGACACAGGGGATCGTGCCATCAATGTCACTTAGAGCTACTTTACTGTACCTCCGCTCAGGTCGATCTGAAAGAGAAAGCTCGATTGAGGAAAGACACAGCTCAGATAAAGTGACAGAATGACCCGGAGAAACGAGAGCAAGTGAGAGAACAGGAAACGAGAGAGCTCCGATGAGAAGCCTACCATAAAGGAAACGGTGACAGACGCAAATGTGAACTGACTCAGGTGGTGAGAATGTTCATCGAGTGAATGAGGAGGTCGCGAGATAGGACGTACCACACCAGTATCACCATGGAGACTAGGGATAGAAGAGCCAGTGTTCTCATATGGGGATCCAAAAACCACAATCATGTAATAGTGCAACAGTGATTTGTGCTTTTCTCCCTCCTGACTACAGCACAAGAAGCTGATGAGAAAGCCTAATGATCATAATATCTAGACTGGAGTGCATGGAATGGGATCAGACTTGTAAACCCTGTGCAAGATGTGTTTGATACCATTCCAGTCTCTCTGTTCCAGACGTTAATATTATCAGATCCTCCTCAATTAAGAACTCATGAGCCACCTGTGGACTAACAATGTTTGTATTCAGAACAGAGCTTTAGCAAAAAGACAACATCCAATTAGCTGCTCTCTACGCAACTGGCAGAGCTTCACTAGGAATTATCACACATTCGTAGGCAGCTTAGGAACATTTTGCAAATGGACAATCATTTATTCATGAAAAGATTTATAAATGTCACGAAAGCAAAGTTGGCAAACAGATGACATTCGTTGCCTGAGGAAAAAAAAACAGATCAAACGACAACATAACAAAAGGAATATGGCATCAAACACAACACCAGCTGTTTAACCAGTAAATCTCGAGAGGCACATTTTAATAGAATATAAACGTCTTGAGAGTCACAGTGCTGAGCACAGATACTTGTAAACGCCTGGCTTGTAAACGTCTATGGTGAACCGCATGATCATGCATGATTTAACCTCATTTCACTATACTCTGTTTGTGACTGGACCCCGTCAGTGAGAGATAATGACAGACCGAGCGAGACAGACTGTGTGAAACAAAGATACAAACATCAGGTCTCCCGTACATTTCTTTGTCACCCTGAGAGCTACCCCCGGTTGTATTTGTCATCCTGTGATTATGCAGAAGTAAAACATAATATGCTGTTCACATGGTGACAGAAAGATTAACGCAGGTTCAATCTATGACTGACCTTGATTAGAAACTACATGAAATGCATCCACAGACTAGAAATCTGCAGGGCTGGGCTGAAGAAGCATTCACGTGAAAAGCTCCGGATCGGCCTGGCCCTAGAGTGCCACATCACTGAAGGACCTACGGTAGATGTGCTTTCCTAATAGCGGCTCTCATCAAAGCAGAGCACAGGTCCCAATAGTAAAGCTGATTTGCTGCACTTAAAGATCAAATACATTTGCTGACAGTGTGTGGTCCAGTCATTCCATAAACATGTAGGAAAAAGTGATTTTGATCGTATCAGAGTTCCCACAACGGTACAAAACTACACTGAAAGCGTAGAGACCTCGCTAAGGCACATGCACAGGGGAAAATTAGATTGGACTGCCGTGTTACAAATGGTACAGCAGCGATCAAACGCTGAGCTTTCCAGCGGTTCATTTGTTCCGAGTCATGCTAGTTTTTGAACGAGGGCTAGCGTTGTTGTTAACTAATGTCAGCAGACATCGTTTTGATGTCACGCCTAAATTAGCATTTGTGCCCTACCTTGCGTTAAATGCAGCACATACCACTTCATCATGTCAATGCCCTAGAAGGCTGCGTAACGCTTTGGAAGAGAGCTAGGCAATTCTAGTCTGGGAGACAGTGTGAATGCATTCGCTCCAGCCCATCTCTAAAATAACTTATTCAGCATCTAAAACTGTTAATAATTGCAGGGCTAGAAACAAAATTCTGCAAATCCTGGCCCAAAGGTGACTATCCCCTATATTATTATAACCCTGTGGGTTTATGAAGCCCATCCGTATCACCAACCGCAGCCTTCCAGCAGGGACATAAGTGTCTTTGTGCAAAGAAACAATAAGTGTCAAATCTCTTTATAAAATGCATTGTAAGAAGCATCTGATGTCTACATTATAGTGCCATTGGTTGAATGTAAAAAAAATTATAAGATGCAGAAACATTTATTTTCAGAAAATATATTTTTTCCTAATCAAGATTCTCTCCTCGTTGGCTAATAAATAGCTAAGCAAGGCAAATGGCCGTTACGGCACCACCCTGCCAGGCTTAACAGTGTGTGGGGAGGCAGGTCACAGTCTGGGGAAGAGTGGGCGTGACCCCCCTCGCCGGCTCCGTCACGGCCTCTCAGTCACCCACATCGCTATCCTGGTCACCGATGTACCAGAGGAATTGAAAGCTGATCGCCAGCAGGGCAGTGCCTAGCAGGTCACCCAAGGCCGTCAGGTAGGGGATGGAGAAGCTGTCCGGGTCTTTACCACTGCCCCACATTGAATACACCATCCAGTCTGCAATACACAGCAACAGGAACACCTGGAAACAAGACAACCAATCAAACTACTGTGGTTAAAACATCTAGAAGGCAGCAGAAATCCGTTAATACTTTCCAATAGAGCAACAGTCTCGTTTTTGGCCCAATAAAATACTCTTGGTCACACAACTTACAAATGATACGAGCAACCCACTGTGAAGCTGAAACCAGGGGAGAAACTGTGCACAAATAAGCATAATGTATGCGCATGTACAAACATTAACAAATATTAAAAATTAAAAGACCATAGGAAGGCAAATAAAATGAGGCAGAGATGGAGAGAGTGAACGATGTGTTTGCTAGTGGCAGGTGTTGTTCACGCTTCACCGTCTCTGCCAACAGGCCAACCAGAGATGGAGATGAGGTACGACAGCTTTACTAGAAACACAACAACGCGATCTATTGTTTAGGCGGTGTAGAGAAATAATACGTTCAGCTTTTCAAACTCAATTTCAAGTACTTTTTAAGCTTTACAATATCTTTACAGTATCATACTGTATAGCTAAGGTAAACTACCTTCGCACTGAACAAACAGCAAAAAATGTGACTTTACCAAACTACAATACGGTAGATGTTGTAGTTCTACAACACCCAATATGATGTTTAGTGGATTCTTCCGTTACATGTACTACATGTATATGCAATACAAAATATCTAATTATGTTTAATTATTTTATATTATGTAGCATAAGGTCTATAGACTACACCCTTCTCTGACTTACGCATGTGTATTCTGGAATGATTAATTTTAATGTCTTTTCAGCACATAACAAATCCACACAACTTGGTACTAAGTTAAAGCATAGGATAAAGTAACGTAAGCATTATTGTCAGCAAAACCAGTGCTTTAGCCTACCTCATGAATATGTCATACTGAATTTGTTTGGCCTGCAAAAGTACAGACAGCTATCCAGCCCAGTTATCAAAGTATCATGCACTTCCTCAACATTGGAGAAACAGATCCAGAGTAGAGTCTGACTACTAGCCTAACTCTGCTCCATACACGCTCTGTTTAAGTTTGTGTAAGTCTACTGCTGCACTGAGTTAACACACATACCAACACAAAGGCAACAAGCTGAACATGTTAGCAGACATTGGGTTTTTCTTTTCAAGTCAACAGAAGCTGAACAGCACTGGGATTATCTCAATGTTGTATTAGTTGTACAGGAGATGGGAGCCTGCTGTGTCTGCATTTGAAAAGGTAAACCAAAGTTAAACCATTTTCCCTGCTCCTAACATATCAACTTTGAGGACAAAATGTTCACTTGCAGCCTAATATATCCCACTCACTAACAGGTACCATGACAATGAGATAATCAGTGTTGTTCACTTCCCGTCATAATGTTATGGCTGATCGGTGTATTTCTGTCTGCATAGTACTTATGATAACAAGGCCACGATCTCCATGCTATCTCTCCTTTCAGAATGAAATGCTTAAGCTCAGCATGTGTGTTCATTGGATTGGTGCATCTGAATTCCTTGATGATTGAGGAATGACAGTGACTTTACTTCTAGCGACCGAGCAGAGAAACAAACACTTGTTGCTCAGTTTTTTCCTCTCACCTTGACTCAAGTATGTTAAATTCAATCTCTAGATCCTCCTTTAATTCTCTTATTGAATATCTAATCAAGTACCACTGTGGTGGTGGAACACCCCCGCTGACACAGCAATCAAAAAATTCACCATGCTCTAAAAATGTATTTGTCCACACCTCCTCTTAAATACCAAGTGTGTTAACAAGAGCTGTCAGATCAGTGCAGAGGGGAGGGAGACTGTAGAATCCAACCCAGACACCGTTTGATGTGCCACTGCTGAACCAGCTCCCTTGTGTCTGGGTCTCTAATTAAAAGAATATACACAGGAAATGTGTGGTTGGAATATGTTTGGTTTTAAAGACAAGTGCTTTAAAAAAGCAAGTTCTCAGACCCTCCTCTGAGTTCCTTCCCTGGTAAAGGATTCAGACAGATTCTGCAACTTTTTAAGGCTGCCCCAGGTGATGGTAATTCCTGGTTTGTGCTGCTCATCTCTGGGCTTCTTGTGTGTTCACCAGCCCCTTTTACTTGGCACCCGCTCTCCTCTCTGTTACACCCGCTGCTACAGACAGAGCAGAACATGCTCATTCAAAGAGACAGAATGATAGTACTGTGTATTCCACTGCTGGTTTGTTTCTTTCCTCCACTCAAAAATTCCCACTAACCCTGCCTTGTGGCAGCTTCGCAACTCCTTGCATAGATCTGTAGGATGGCATGGTTCATCCGACCACATGTCCCAGCCACAGATTGTTTTCGCATTGCTCATTCAACAATGAAGCCTTTAGTCAGATCATGCACGAGATGATTACTTTCTCTGACTATACTTTCGCGATTGAATTTACAGGCACCCGATCTGAACACAAGGAATCACTGGACAGTGACGTAGCAGGATAACCAATCAGACTTATTTAAACCAAATCCCAGGCAGCGCTATGCCAATTTGCGCTGCCTTGTGCAGGTGATCCGGGGAAAGTCCAGGAACCCATAGTCGGGCTCGAACCACTCACTATCATGGCGTAGCTTGTCCTGCAATGCAGCGACTTAGCTCACTACGCCACATGGACCCCCTGCTGATTTTCTTCTAAAGCTAAGCAGGATTGGGCCTTGATGGGAGACCAATGCTGCTGAAAGTGGTGTTGGAAGGCCAATAGGGGGCACTCTTCCCTCTGGCCTAAAGATTATTCCCAATGGCCCAGGGCAGTGATGGGGACATCTGACCTGTGTAGGGTGCAGTCTTAACGATGGGATGTTAAATGGGTGTCCTCGCTATCTGTGGTCATTAAAGATCCTATGGCACTATTGGTAAGAGTAGGGGTGTTAACCCCGGTGTTCTCGACTAATTTCCAATCCGGCCCTCATACCATCCTAATCATCCCCGTTTTCCTGTTATTCATCTCTTCTCTCCCCACACTTCTTCCAGGCCGTTACCGCAAAACAGAAGCTGTTCTCAGTCAACTTGCCTGGTAAAATAAAGGTGAACTGAACTAAACAATCCATCCTGGCATTTGATATAGGGAATAAAAACAGAATAAAATCAGAAAACTGTTTGAGAACATCGGCCTATTCTGGGATAGTTGCCAGCAATCAATATTAGAATCTCTGAATAAACCATAAAGTCCACAGATGCTTATGATACTGGGAAATTAGCAAAATTGCTTTCAGTACATATAGATTGAACTAAATGAAATAGAATAACTTTGCAAGACTAAGTCACCCGGTTGCTTGCCATTACTGTACAACATTCACCTGCGTTTATATTAAACATTGTGGTGATACCATTTCAACAACCTCAATGGCACCAAATTGAACCATTAGTCACAAAAAAAATCTACATTTACTACTGAAAGACCAACAGTCCATCTTTGGTCCAGAATTGATATTTCTCCATATCTTACATGTAAACTACATCAGACAAGTTGCCCAAGTGCTCCTTGTCAAATACATCTACACATAGAATCCTTTAATTCAAACTGCTTTCAACATTAAATGCCACTGTAACACCGTGAGACCTGCATGGTATAGCTGTATTCCCTGTTAGTGTCCTGGATGAAATCCGGCTGACTTTCAGGTCTACCATGGATTAGGTAGCTTTATTGTTAACTCTGGCACTTTTAATGTTGAATTGATTTTGATATTGATGTTTGAACCTCAAACGTTGAATAATGTATTATGTCCCTGTCAACTAAATGTAGGAAATAAATTAGCCACCATGTACACACATCTGCTATTTTCCCTCGGTTAAGACGTTCATATGTCTTTTCCTAACTACACTGTAACATTTGAAATGATGCGTTATGTACTTTGTGAAAGTAACTGATGGTCCTGGGTGACCTCTACGTTGTCAAGTTGTAATGGGCTGAACTCACGACACTCTCCCTAGAAACCCATTTCAGGTGCCCCACTGAAATGAAGAGGAACACTATGAATTAGAAGGAGCAGGGAAGATGCTGAACTACTCCTGAAAAAGTAAGACTGAGTAGTTAATTTGTAGATTTCTAAGTTCCAGTCGCCCAACTGTGAGCAAAGATGTGGTCTAGATAAATCTGAAACCCATCAGAAATAATGTAATTTACTGTGATCCCATATCAAAGACTAAACAGAAATTGAGATATGTGATTAGAGACACAGCCTGGTTATGTGATTAGAGACACAGCCTGGTTATATTTTCTATCTGGACTGGGTCAGTCCAGTCTGCTTATTCTCGCCGTTGGCAGGGCCCCTGAATGAGACATCGCATTGTTACATTTTTTCTGGTGAAGTGGGTGAGCGGCAGGGTGACTGTGGTCTGTTTGGCGCCTCCACCTTGGCAAGAATAACATTTACTAGTGAGATGTACTCTCTCGTCCCCTACAGCCAGCCCAACACTTTAGGTAGCCAGTGAGAGTGTGAGGCTCCAGGCGAGCTGAGATCACACCCTGAGCAAATTCAGCAGCAGAACCGTCTGAAACGGGTATTTACACAGTATCAGAAACGTGTGTTGGTCAAAGGGTACTAGTGTTCTTTCTGTGCATAAGGTAGCAGGTTGTCTAGGGGTTACAGAGTTTGGCTGTAAGGTTGCTGGTTTAAATCCCAGAGTCATCAAGGCCAAACATCTCACAGTGCCTTACAAGTAAGGCACTTAAACGGTATGTTATTGGTAAGTGTCTGTCAAATAGGCCTGCATGATTCGGGGAAAAATATGAATATTTTTTTTGCTTTGAATTGATATTACGAATCATAGCCACGATTTATTTCTCACAAAGTGTAATGTTCATTGCACATATGAACCATGACAAAACAAAACAAATTGGCAGTACCAAAAATAGTTTTCTTTTGGCACCTATAACGCATTACCACAAGCCTGTAAACATAGAGGCTTAAATGAATAAAGAAAATAAAGTACATACTGGCCATTTAAGTACAGTAGGCTACCAAAAATAGTGACATAATGATATAACACATTGAACTAAACTTGGGCCTGATACAGGCTCTATCTGAACTCCTTGAACGTCTGTTCCAAAAAATTTATTTAAAAAAAAATTAAAATCAAAGTCATTAAACATTAAATCGGGAACAGGGGAGAATCGAGATCGTGATTTTATAATGATTTATCGTGCAGGCCTTTTGTCAAATAATCTAGATTCAGTCTACGTCATGACAGTATAGGGTTAAACAATAAAAAAGTTAATTGAGATGTAGGTAGATGATGGATTAGAGGATTTCTCTGGAAACTGAGTGGATAAAATTTACTCTTAGTCTCTCTTTTAAACACTTAGCCCTTTCTATCATTAATATAGCTATGGCCTGAGGCAATGAAAACTGAATTGAATGTCTTTATTTTTCCAAAAGGAACTTTTAATACAGGCATTACATAATAAACATTCTTATCTTTTAAGTGTCAATTTCACATTTTTTAAGTGGACATTTCTTATTTTTTAAGTGGCATGTTTAGTATATCAATAGGTTATTTTGTGTGGTGTTGACAAATTATATTTGCACAGAGTGTACAGGTATTATGATCTGGCCGTTGGTGTTAATGGTGATGAATTTGCGCTGTGGATGTTGGTGGTGGTACTGATGTGATGAACGTGCACTGTGGTTGGTGTTGGTGTTAGTGATGTAATGCAAGTGCACTGTCGATGTTGGTGGTGTTAGTGATGTGATGAACGTGCGCTGTGGTTGTTGGTGGTGTTAGTGATGTGATGAACGTGCACTGTGGATGTTGGTGGTGTTAGTGATGTGATGAATGTGCACTGTGGATGTTGGTGGTGTTAGTGATGTGATGAACGTGCGCTGTGGTTGTTGGTGGTGTTAGTGATGTAATGAACGTGCACTGTGGTTGTTGGTGGTGTTAGTGATGTGATGAATGTGCACTGTGGATGTTGGTGCTGTTAGTGATGAACGTGCACTGTGGTTGGTGTTGGTGTTAGTGATGTAATGCAAGTGCACTGTCGATGTTGGTG
>JACXGM010013612.1:0-22859 GCA_016801145.1 Umbra pygmaea | reverse complement strand
GTGTGTGTGTGTGTGTGTGTGTGTGTGTGTGTGTGTGTGTGTGTGTGTGTGTGTGTGTGTGTGTGTGTGTGTGTGTGTGTGTGTGTGTGTGTGTGTGTGTGTGTGTGTGTGTGTGTGTGTGTGTGCGTTTGCGTGTGCGTGTGCGTGTGTGTGTGCGTGGGAAGGGGTGTCCTCATTGTGTAGTGGGGTAAGTTGGGACAAACTACATCATGAGACTCAGTGGTTCGAGCCTGACTATGGCTTCTCCGACGTGAGGCAGCACAAATTGGCATAGGTCTACCCGAGATTTGGGATAGATATTTCGGAATATCTAAAGACTAAAGGCTTCCGTGTTGGGTAAACATTGCGAAATAGATCAGCCAATTAGACCAAATGGGAGGGAAGAAAATGGGGAAATAATAATAATAAAAAGTGTGTGTGATGATCACAGTTCAATGTGGTAGAGTGAAGGCTACAGAATATTGTATTGTTTATCCAGCATCCTGAAGGAGCATTCCATGTTAACACAAACAGCCTGATTCTGCTAGTGTTCTGCTAATTGGTCTTTTGACATCTCACATCACAACTTTTCAAATGAGATATTTTTAAGATATTCACCAATGAATTACACCGCCTTTTTAAACTGAGTCTAATGCTCCTGAACATTGTGATTTGGTGCTTGTCTCCGACAACATTCAAAAAGCGTCTTTAGTTTGCAAATGTTTTTCTTTCCTACTGTAAGCCTTATTTTCCAGTTGATTCCTCAGTCAGTAGAGATGTCATAAAAAGTGGTATGCTGTTTGCTATTGCTGAAGTCCAAGCCTAGACATCAATCATAACGCCTGAGTGACTCAAAGCAGAAATGCAGCAGTGCTGTGGTTCCTAGTCTCTTAGCAGCTCAGGCAGAATGAATCAGAAGGAACTACAGTACACATGACTGGCCTGCAGCCTGGATCAACCTTGTGACTCAGATCAGCAATGAGGTCCAACACAAAGGTTTATCACTTATCCAGAGCAACTTACAGGTATTCCTTGGAGAAATTAAGGGTAAAGTGCCATGCTCTTGGGTACCACAACATTTGTCCCACTCTGGAATCGAACCAGCAACCTTACAATTACAAATCTGAGTCCCTGAACACTGAATCACCTGATGCCCCTAGAGCACTTACAGTTACACATTATGCTTTTTTGGTCTTGTCCAAATCCCACTGACCCCGATTTGTCGGCAGATCCGCAACTCCTTGGACAGATGTGGGATGGTGAGGGGCGCTCATATGAGCTGGCCGAATCCTTTCGCACTGCTCATCCAACACAGAAGCCTTTAATCCAGTTATAAATGTGGCCTGTATGTTTATGTAATGTGGACTTTCTTCCCAGATGAACATAGAGGCCACATTTATAACTAGTTTGGTACCCATTACATCAGCAAATAGGATTAGCCTACAAAATGTGTTGTCTGGTGGCTCGCATGAACAGGGTGGCCTGGGATGGAATCATATTCCCGGCCTGCATTTTTGTTTCAGTCCGCCCCTGCCTGCGTTATAATATTGTATAATTGTACTCTAATGATCTGAGTGTATCTACACAGTAATACATGCACAGTAGTCCTGCAGTATGCTGGAGGCAGAGGATACTTACTGTTCATCACGTGTCTCCATGCGCTCTACTGTAGTTCTACTTACTGTTCATCACGTGTCTCCATGCGCTCTACTGTAGTTCTACTTACTGTTCATCACGTGTCTCCATGCGCTGTACTGTAGTTCTACTTACTGTTCATCACGTGTCTCCATGCGCTCTACTGTAGTTCTACTTACTGTTCATCACGTGTCTCCATGCGCTCTACTGTAGTTCTACTTACTGTTCATCACGTGTCTCCATGCGCTCTACTGTAGTTCCACCTGTCCTACTCAGACAAAGAACTGCTGGAGAAGGAAGAGCGTGGAGAGTCTCAGCAGGAAGTTTTTCGAAGGATAGCCAAGGACTTACCCATCTACACTCGCACCATGTCTGGAGGTACAAAACACAAGCTGATACACGTCTATCGGTTGACCTGCCAGTCTATTAGTGGATCACTTGTGTTGATCTAGATGCTTTAACAACTTGGAAATGTTTTTGTTTGACAGTGTTTTGCACATTTCTTTAAACTACATTGCCCATACAGCAAAATCACCAGTGTTAAATCAACTCTGAGACAGTGTTCTATATAAACACTGAGAGTGTTACTTTAACACTCTCAGAGTTGATTTAACACTGGTGATTTTGCTGTGCACTATTTAACAAAGCACAGTAGCAAGATTTTAACTGTACATATGCATTTCTGTGTGAACCAATGGAACAAGGAATTATTCCCTAGTCCATGTGTACATTTACTAATCGTTACATGAGATTACATGTAGGTTACATATTGTAATCTATGTAATCTACAAACCCACGTGTTACACATTCTCTTGTTCCACTATGTAAAAAATGTTATATATTTCAATTTCTGAAATTCACCTGTGAACTACCATGTTAATAACGTTCATATTAAAATGTGACATTGCGTTATACTACATGGGGTGCTACTGTACCATCAACTCTGCAGGGAACACAACTGTTCAATGGTCGATCTAATAATTAAGATTGATGGTAGATGATGGCCACATGTGGTTATGGAGTAATACCTGTTAAACGACCATGTTGTTACTACAGTTATTACTGTGTTAGTTACATAGTAGTTAAGGTAACATTTCACCAAGCGAACGCGGTCTCTTCTTTTATCTGCAGCTATACGTTTCTGTGATCGTTGCCAGCTGGTGAAGCCTGATAGATGTCACCATTGCTCAGTCTGTGATAAGTATGACTCACCTCACGGCCTATGCACTGTTAGTGAGAACCCGTCTGTCAGGAGATCATTCTGTTACTGAGTGTCATTACTTTGTTTTACAGATGCATTTTAAAGATGGATCACCATTGTCCTTGGTATGCATTATTATTGTACAAATTTGTTTAATTATTTTTTTAAATTAAACAACATTTTCTATTACATTTGTTAGATTTGTAGGAGTTATTTTTAAATTATTAAGTCTGTTTGATAAATAAATAAATATTTAAATAGATTACTAGAACTGATGTAGTAGATACAGTATAGTTTAGGGGACATTTGTATCTCCTATGGCTCTGTCTTGTGTATGGCTATATTGTGTAATACTCAATTGGAACATTGCCTTCTTTCTTTTTGCGACAGGGTCAATAACTGTGTGGGCTTTTCCAACTATAAGTTCTTTATGCTATTCCTGGCATACTCCTTATTATATTGCCTTTTTATAACTGCTACAGATCTACTGTACTTCATTAAATTCTGGACAGTAAGTAGAATATTTTAATATTTAATATTTTAATGATGTAGCGTGTAAATCAGTCGAATGATAGCATTTCTAATTTTATTTTACCTTCTGTTATATCTGTCTTGATTTGTGCTCATTAGGATAATTTTAATGACTGTAGATGACACATTATGTATGAGGACACAGACTTCTTTAATATTATGGTCTTGGTTTTCTGTTTTCTTTTGCTAAGGTGGAGGTACAACTCACAACCGTCTGTTAGAACACCTAATATGAGCCAATCAGTGGCAATAAATTTGAAGACGAACAACACTGATTGGTTAAGCTTCCTTTAGACTAGTGATGTACCAATGTAGCTATCAAATGCCCCAACTAGCTACAGTCACTTTCCTTACAATTCAATATAGAGGATCTGGCTACTACAGGTACTAATCCGTGTGCATTTTGTTTGTGTGGTACTGCTTCCTCAGAATGGTCTGCCTGATACCCAGGCTAAGTTCCACATCATGTTCCTGTTTTTCGCCGCTTCCATGTTCTCTGTCAGTCTGGCATCCCTGTTCATCTACCACTGCTGGCTGGTCTGCAAAAACAGATCCACTCTGGGTAAGGGCTGCCAGGGTTTCTCTGTTAGTTTTTGTGAGCGTCTTACTGGTGTCTCACAAGCCTCGCCTGGCTGTCTCCTCTGCCTGCCGTGACATCAGAAATTGAATAGCTCTTCAGTTTGATTTGAAGGTTCTTCGTAACACCATCAATGGAAAGACATACTGTGGCAGGCTCCTCTGTGTGCACATGGGTGCTCGTTTTGTCTTTAGTCGTGAGTGGATTACTACTGCAGTGTGTTACAATGCCAATAGAAAGGGCTGAGTAAGAGGCTTAGTAACAGACACTGGTCAGGTAGCTCTGCTGACCAGACCTTTAAAGTGAACACCTGTTATCCCAGCACAGCAGACCTGAAGGCATACATCTGTTCTCACAGACCTCAGCTCTCATGCTCTTTGGCTTATTCTCATTAGTTATAACTTAAAGTTAATTAGAAATGGCTAATTTTAATCTTGGTTGAATCAGTTCTGCGAAATAGACTCAACGATTTTCCACAGCAGTTCTGCAAGGCTTTCAAAAGCCTATCTCCTAATCGTTTCAGAATAATAAACTCTTTCAACAACTGACCCAAACAATTTCTTCTCCATGGTTTTGTTGATATTGGCTCAGTAGGCAGGAAACATTGAGGACATTTTTCTCAGCTCGATAGAATGATGGTATTATGGGGTGTTATGGAACTAGATATTCTTAGTATTCATTCGATACTAGTTGTATCCTGATCTATTATACTTTTCCTCAGAGGCAGTCCGCGCTCCAGCGTTCCGTCACGGGGCAGATAAGAATGGCTTCAGTCTTGGCTTCAGCAAGAACTTTCGCCAGGTTTTTGGTGATGAAATGAAATATTGGCCACTTCCTGTGTTCTCCAGGTATGTTTAAAAACAATCTGCAGAACATGTTTAATCGTAATTTTGCAGATTCTCTTATCAGAGGGACTTAAAGGGAAACAATGACTGAAATCTTTAATATACATGGATCTGTCCACACTAATGTGCCAGATTGAAAAAAAAACTGCATTTGTGTGAAAAAAATAAAATACAAAGCCACTTCTATTCCTGGAACACATTTGATTTAGCTGATTGATTTCAGCATAATCAAATCACTTGTCTTGATAAAAAGGAAGGTTTGTTTTGCTGTTAAGACAATCCATAGTCTTGTTAACATGCAAACATGTTACATAAAAGGCTCTTAGAGAAAGCTCAGCTTGAGGAAAATTATTATATTTTTCCATAAAGTAAAATTAAACGCTTTCTGATTGTAAACTGATGAAATGTTACAGACAAAAATGTCAATCTTTTTTTCCAGACAGCATCAGATACATGTCCCACACGCACGAAGACAGAGGGACTGTGTTTCCACTCATGTGAATTTATAAGAATAATTATTAAAACAGAGATAAAATACCTTTTTATGTTTTATTATTAAATTGTTTGGGGAAACCTGTCTTCCTTGGTTCCTTAGTACATACTGCCACTTTTGGTTTACAACTGTATCCTATGGAACTGCAGGAGCCAGTCACTGGTTGGAAGTTGCAGAGAATGACAGGGCGTTTTCCAGGTCATAAGCTAAGTTGAATGAGAAAATAATATTCTCTTTTATAGCAACAACCTTGGGAATAGGAGAGAATGATCACGTTACTGTAACATAGGAAATCTGGATTTTACATTTTGCCACTAGTCTAGGCTTAAAGATGCTGTGTGTGATTTTTAACAAAATATAGTTTTTATCCTCCTGTTTGGGCATGGATGTGTACTATGCAATTTATATGTCCATAATCTGTACGTTTAAAGAAAACAAATATCCATTCAGTTATGATCCTTGGTGGATTTATTGTAAATGCATGGACAGACAACGTTGCGATCTAACAAGGATCTTCGTCAGTTAATGCATATCCCGTCATCCACACCTACATATATACCCTCTGTATATAAAGTGCATCTGATGACATATGCAAATGAATATTGATAAGGCATAGCAACAAAAGATTGCACAATATGTATCTAAAACAAAGACATCAAGCCGAAATAATGCTGAGAATTCAGAAATAATTATGTACCGTATTCTGTTGGTCTGGTGAGAAGAGTGTTAATTGTTAATGCAATGTATAAAGAGATTATTTAGAATGAAATATGCAGACAGTGCTGCTGGGCATCTGGAAGACCACAGTTAATCAACGGTCATTCTCTTTGGTAAAATATTAATCTTGAAGGCTTCATTACGTTTAGATGACAAAGATTTGAATATCTGATAAAAATTATAGCATAACTGAGTAAAACCGAGAAACATGTTATGTTAAGTTACTTAGAAAGATATGAAATCTCTGGATTTGGAGTGATGGAACTAATTATATACCATAATTCCTCAAATAAAATGGCCGGGGCATGGTCAACACGGACAAATAAAGGCCGGCCTTAAATTAAGGCTGGGGACAAATTAGTGTGGATCATCTCCATGGTGCCTTTCATATAATGTGCATTCCAGTTAAAGTATTTTCAACACTTTGTTTTTTTTGTACTACGGTACTGATTTAAAGCAGCGAAACTCATTCCTGCTCCTACAAGTCACCATGCTGTAGGTTTTTGTTCCAAACCAAATTTAGCACAGGTGACGCTACTCATTACCAGGATGAAATGCTAACTCAGGGTAGTCGCAAATGCGGTTGGACGGAAAACGTACAGAATGAATATTGCTGAGTATTATTGTCCTACCAGTATTTTAGTCAATGCACCTGTATGGTTTACTCAGCCTGGTGTAGTTTTTAGTAATGTACTGGTGCCAATAGATGGCAGTAGCTACACTGGAAGTAACATAGGTCCCAATCAGTGCAAGCGACTGAATTTTCAACAACTTATTAGAACGGTTACAAGAAGTGTTGATATTGTGTTAACAACGTAATGCCGTAGACCCAACTTTAAAAGGTTAAACTGGAATCAGGATTGACACTAAAATATAGTCAATTATACTTATCAAACAGAGGGAATTAGACATAAAGGCCTGTCTCTAACAAAAGCCTGCTTCAATTAAAAGCCTGTTACCTTCTGCATTTGAGGAAAATAAAGGCCACAGTTTTTATTTGAGGAATTATGTTAAAAGGTAAAATAATATTGAAGTGTTTAGTTTGATTTGCCAACTTAATGAATGAGACTGGACAAAAGTACATTTTGAACAGATTTGGAGAACAGAGGATTTTGGATGGGTAAGTGTTTTTTTAATAAAAAAAAAATATATAATATACAATTAAATGTCAAAATAGGGATGGGGTTTTTGGCCAGTGGGGTATGGAACTATATCTTGGCATGATTTAAATCAGAACCTCAGAGAGCTGGACAGATGGAATATACACTGATCAGCCATAACATTATGACCACCTAATATTGGGTAGGTCCCCCTTTTGCCGCAAAAACAGCAGCCCCATACATAACACACTGCGATCCACTGTGTTCTGACACCTTTCAATCACAACCAGCATGAACTTATTCAGCAATTTGACAAGGGACAAATTGTGATGGCTAGATGACTGGGTCAGAGCATCTCCAAAACTGCAGCTCTTGTGGGGTGTTCCCAGTCTGCAGTGGTCAATACCTATCAAAAGACGTCCAAGGAAGGAAAAGTCATATAAATCTGTGTCCAGAGTGGGATTGTGTTTGTTACACAGTGTCAGTATGGGTGTGGATATACACACAGACGCACACAGACACACACAGACGCACACAGACACACACAGACACACAACAAGGCAGGGGGAGATGGAGCTGAAGCTAAAATTGAAAAGATAAATATTTAATTAAAAAATGAAAGACTTTGTGTAATGAATAATTATGAGCAAAACCCATGATACAAAGAAAGGGTTTGATGTCTAGTTTCTAATTTAATCCTCTTGGATATGAAGTATGAAGGTGATGTATCCAAAAAGAGTCTTAATAATACATTTTGCCACGTTTTCTATAATCTGATTCATCTTTTTGTCCTGTAGCCGTACAATTGGATGTACAAAATGATTTGCATTTATCTGCATGAACTCTAAGTACAATCACTGACATACCTCAGTTAGCCAAAGAATTCCAAGATTAAGTTGGGGGGGTTTTGGAGACACCGGGTACAAATCATGACATACAGCACATATTTAATATATTATATTATTTTGCTCAAACGCGCCACATTTACAACCAGTGGACAAAATCCCTACTTTTATGATAAGTGCCATATAATTGTTAGTGACCAGAGAATTCAAGACACCTGTTTTAACCACCCATCTGAAATACACCTCAGCAGGACAATGTCCTGTTCACTGCCCTGGGTGGAGGGATGTCTTTAAACCAGAGAGAAGAGCGCACTGTACTCTGGACCTCTAACACCACATCTAGCAGCATCTGGTCTCCCATCCAAGTGACCAACCGTGGTTCAGAGGCATGGCAGTAGAGGGACGTTGGGAGCAATGCTTTGAGCAAATAAAATAATGTAATCCAATGTGACTGAGTCCAATTTTAAATAACAGATATTCATGATTAAAGAGAAAGGTCTGGTGAGATTGTGGACAATCCTCTTGGGCTGCCTGGGAGAGGAGAAGAATAAACCACAATTCACTGGTTTATTTTTGGAATGAGAGAAATATTTTGAACTAAGCATGACAAGGAGCATATAGGATTGATAGAATCCATGTTTAGCTAAGATAATGAAGAAACTTATCATGTTGTTTTGTCTGTGTTTTGAACATTGGCCATTCAGCCTGGGGGACGGCTGCTCTTTCCCGACCTGTCTGGTCAATCAGGATCCAGAGCAGCTAACATCTCCTGGACATCAAACCCCTCCCAACAATACGTAAGGCTTTCTCCTTCACAAACGCATCACTATGCTGTCTACAGAGTCCTCATACATTTTTTACATTTTCTTATTAGATGGTTTATAATCTGCCTATTCAGATAATTAATTGCACTTTTCTAACCAACATTTTGGTAATAGTCCATATAAAGGACATTCAGTCATGTGAGATCATGGGACCGTGCCTGACAGTGTACCCTGTGTTGCGTTGTGCAGTGCTGTTGGAGAGAGCCACCAGTTCCCAGCCAAACCACTGAGGGAGTCCCAAAGCCGACTGCTAAACAGAGCCCCCTCGTGGACAGATACGGAGGGAGCAGAACACAAAGAGAGTCAGGGTGAGGGGTCACAAGGCATTTCAGATGAACCACAGTTACCCCGGGACAAACCTTTCACTTTGGGTCAAAGGGAGACCCGGTGGAAACGTGCTAATCCTAGTTTACCCACACCCTAGTCCAGCTCTGCCTAAACATCATTAAGCCCAGCTTTAAGCCCAGCTTTAAGTCTATGTCTTTGACTGCACATCATACTCGTAGGGTCATTCTCCATTTCATTTATTTAACTGTGAGACATGTTTTTTAGGCACAAGTAACCCTGCCATGGCAATAGAAAATGAAACATAACCAGAGACCTGAAAGAGGAATTCTATCTTCAATCACAGGTGAGTTGACAGTGGATTGCAATATCAAAATAATATTATACACAAGTAAAAAATACACATTCTTTTATTGTATAAACATATTATATACCGTATGCATAACTTTTTTTCATTTAACAGGTCTGTAGTGGGCCCAGTTTTCAGTGCCTATGAAAAGCTGCAATGTGAAAACAAACAATAGCCTGTCATCGTTCTTACACACCACTGTAGTTCATTACTGCTTAGAAGGGCTTGGTATTTCTCTCACCATTACTATCGAAGGCAGACAACATTTTATACCAATGAAAAATTATTTTGTGTTTAGAGTATAATTGTACACCTTAAAACTGATCTGGAACCCTGAATGTTGTGTTAGATGACGTTGCATTCCAATACCCGGGTGTATTTTGTTTGTTTGTTTCTGAAAAGCACAGACGAATGGAAGGAAAAAGCATTTCTGCACTTTATATAAGTTAGTATACATATCTCTTGTATACAAGGGCCAACTGTTGTAGGGTTAGGTTGGACCTGATCATCCTGAAATGAATGTCCACAACTGAATGACTCACTTGCATTGATGATTATTGACAGAATCATTATACAGTTAAAATCTGAATGTGAATATTCACCCTAATGTGAAAAAGATGTATATATGATGATACTGAACTTTGATTCTGTGATTGAATAGCAGTGTCAGGCTGTTGTATTACATTTATGGTAATAACCTTCATCAGATTCATACCATAGATTGTAGATTCATACTCAGGATGCTAATGCCATTTACAGAAATCATTGGAAATTTGAACTTTAAAAAATGTAAAATTGCTGTTGCATTTACTTAGTAAGGGCTGTATTGAGATTAATCTTACATTTGAAAATATTTCTGGGTTGTTGCATGGGTGAGGACACCATTGGCTGTTCCACCATCACCTTGTCTTTGATGTGTCATTGCAACCAATGTAAACTGTTTTTGTGTGTGCTGTTCATTATAATACTGCCAGCCAAAGATCCTGTTTTACTCCAGAGGCCTGACACATCTGTTCTTCAAACCAAGCCTTGGTATCATAAAGTGATGCATTCTTATTTCACATCTATTCTAATATGGAAATATTACATCATATAACAATGGTTTTGGCTGTTCCATACTGTACCTTAAGGTTCTGTTTGGATTGTATTAGTAGTTTGTATTATCAATAGCTGGCACCAGATTTAAATTTAGAGAAATGGCTCAAATGTTTGCTTGTCTTGAAATGCTAGTAGTCTATAACATAACAATTTATATTTTTGTATTATTCCATCTGTGTATGAAATTGAGAAAAATAATTATGAAGATGAGTCTATTAAATGTACTTTTGTGATACCTTATCAGAAAACAAATACAAGGACACCATCTTCAGTATGTTTACATTACTATCATTAAGCAGTGTTATGCCTTCACATTCAGTTGTATTTTTTTACTCATTTCTAATATACCTGATTTGCACACATGGATCAACCAAACTAAAGGAAATGTGAATGACATCTGAATGAAATTGATAGTATTTCCCCACAAGTGTGCAATTAATTATCTCATGATCCTACACAGAAAATGTGGGCAGTTTCATTATTTTGTCTACCATGGTTATACGTGACTTCAGTGACTGTGAAGAAGGCACAATTAAGGCAGGTATTGTAAGAGCTTCATTGCCCAGATCTCAATTCAAGTGAATCTGTATGGGAGACATTGGAGCAAGGATCAAAACTCCACAAACATCAGCTCATCACCCAATGATGAAATGAATATGAAGTAATGACACCTTTTGCAATTTCGGTGGTTTATAGTGGCCCAACTTCCTTGAACCATGTCTTACTAAGACACTTTGCTTATATTCATTTTGTCACTTACCTGTAGATCTAAAACGCACTCAAATCAAGTTATATGTTAGAAAAATGTAAAGCCTTTATTTTTTTAGCTGTAAAAACAATCTTGTATATTGCATATTCTTCATTTAAACATGGATTGTTTACATTTGATGTAATGAAGGGCATGTGGAGGTTAATATGGGCACAAACGTACTTTAACTGTCATCTCCACATAGAGGCTCAAGCTACTATTTAACAACACAGCATTTATTCAAATATCTTCATTTCATGCAGCTGATCAAAGCTGCAGACATGAATTGTAACGCAATACAAAATGAAAGACAAAACAGCACAGAAAATGTGCTTCATCCACAAAACCAGCAGTATAAGTAACATGAATTCTACTGATCCCAGGTTCTTAGTTTGATTAAGATGTATGTTAAGAAGCATTCATTCTCCAAGTTCTGAACTTTTTTCTTCACACTAAAACACTACAACACCTTCAAGTCATTTTAAAAAGGAAAATGGAAAACATGGTATTCTTTCAAGAAAGAAGTTCAGGGTAACCTCATTTTACTTTTAGTAAGGCAAGAAAGCTCTAGTTAATTTAGTTCTGGTAAAATCAGTGCTGACCCGTCTTGAAGGGTAAAATCAGTGCAAGATTAGAGGCCCATCAAGTACCTATGTCAATTAGAACCTTTCCCTCAAAACAGGAAGTGACAATAAACCATACTCCTATAATCAGGGAATAGAATATGTACATGTACTGTAGCTGACTGGCATATTAGTATTGAATGAGTCAACAATGCAACTTTGTCACACAAGAACCAACCAGTACAATAAATTAAATATTAAAATAATATAAAAAAATGGAGATACTTTTAAGGCTGAGTTTGGTGAAGAAAACAAAAGTCACCATAATAAAGATACATGTCTTTTTAAATTAGAGTAACAAAGAGGAGCATACCAGAAGTACTTTCAGCTTTCATATAAAATCAAGGATCTGGTTAGGAGCTTTAAAGTGCAAAATGACTACTGAACATTTTAGAAAAACTAAAATCCCTTTTTTTTCTCAAGTGCTTAATTGTGAAATATAAATGAACTAACAAGCCCCTCTAAGCTGCTTTCATAGAAAAAAACATGATATTAAACACACATCCAGCTGTGTGGAGACAGCTGTGATTTCATTTTCAACCAACAAATTCACCAACCATCTAAAGTCAGAAGAGCTTATGAAGAAGAGCTTCCTAAATGGCATGTATGCTTAATGATCTTCCATTATTCCTGACACTGTAGTCATGTGACTTCCATTGTTGCACTGATTGGAGATCATCACTGGATGATGTCATGACTGCTGTTTGTTGGCTTCCTCCTCGTAGGCATTTCCGGTGCCATTCTGGACATATGCAGAGCCTGAACCCAGACCGTACAAGTGACCACAGTATTTTGCATCATCGATATGATCCTCAAAGAACATCTGGAAGAAAATATGGGAAGTCATCAGATATAGAAAGAGGTTGCATCTGTAACTAAACCACAGTTGTCCAGCTGGGAGTAAACTATGTTGTGATGATTACAGAGAATCTAGCCACAAAACTGTTTCATGTAAAGGAATAAACATTAGAGCAAGAATGGTGCAGAGCTCCGGGTTTTTCAGAATGTGGCTGTACAGTGACCTGTGTCCTGTATGCAGTTTGTGTCTCTTGAAGGAGGTGCCTCTGTCACTAACATTGTGATGCGCTTTATCTCTAATCAAGGCTATTCCTCACTTTTACCTTCCCCAAACAGAAAACACTTGGTTTTCTCCGTATCACTTTGTATCGCTTCCAAGGCATATATGACTATGACTACCTGGGCTATATTTTTTAAATATTTTTTTCTGACAAAATAGGTATCTTTGCCTGTCTACTCAGTTTGTAACACCCATAGACTCTTCTATTGCTCAAAGTTTGTGCTTGACCTAGGCAAAACAATGGAAATTATGGAGCAATACATGTGCAAACTGTAGGTTACAGCAGCAACTTCTATATTTAGTTTCAGGTCCTAGCTTTAGGGTTTATCCTTATCCATATAGTTCATCTGTTGCAGATGGGGTTGGCTGCCTAGGAAGTTTATATGGAGGTGAGATTAAAAACACAATAATAGAAAAACTAAATGGATATCACAGAATGTCAGGGGGGAAAAAAAATGACCCACACCAAAGAAATTGGTCCCTACGAATAATTTTTCATATCAAATAAAAGTTGCCTTTACATTGTACATTTGTCTTAACCATCTTTAAAGAAAAGATTCAGACAATATTTCATACAACACAATCTTTGGCCCATATGGCGTGCTCTAAAGAACTTTGTATAGCTTCAATAAAAGCCATTCAGGACAACAGCAGCAGATCATACAGTAGATGTGCACAACGTTTTCTACTCCAAAAACAGTGCTTAACAAAACAGATGACATACGATCAACCCAAGAAACATAGAAAACTTCATCAAGTTGAGCAAAAGTGAAATAGAAAAAATAAATAAAAATTGGTCATTTTGGGCTCAAACATAAGTGAGTAGTTTCATTTCAGCACAATCATTTCTCAAACAAAACATTTTTATTGATTCGTTTTACTTTTTCATGGGCTTTTCATTGGTATTGAAATCCCTAAGTTCACATTTAAATACGACCAGAGGCGTGAAGTCATCATAACGTCTCTGAAAAGTCACAGGCTTACAAATCACACAGTGAACGGAACATACTACACTGAAAACTACAGCGATGCATCATCAAAGCGAGGCTTGCCTGAAGCAGTGTAACTATACGCTTCCAGGCAAATTGTTTTCAAAGACCGATACAACAAAATACATTTTGCAATGCAATATAAATTCAACACTCATGAAACTACATTCAAAACACAGGTTCATCTGTGGTGTTGATAATATACAAGTATATTCCTTTAGTCTCATAATGTAGATCATAACTATAATTTATATTTGTATACACACACACACACAAATCCATTTAGTAAAAAAATAATAAATATAGCATGCTTCCCCCCATTTTCTTCCCTTCCCAATTCCCTCTCTAATCCTGCCTTGTCGGCAGCTCCGTAACTCCATGTAAAGATCAATGGGATGAGGGGCGCGCACATGGTTCCTCAAACCACATCACCTGAGTCGCCGATTCTTTTCGCACTGTTCACCCAACATCGAAAACTTTAGTCAGATCATACACCGACTACTTCCGTGATTGAATTTGCAGGCACCCAATCTGAACACAAGGAGTCGCTGGAGAGCAACGTGGTAGGATAGATAATCTTATTTATGTAACCCAAATCCCAGGCAGCGCTATGCCAATTTTACACTGCCTTGTGCAGGATGCCCGGGGAAAGTCAGAGAACCCATGGTCAGACTTGAACCCATGACCTTCGTGACAGACTTTCCTGCAATGCAGTGATTTAGCACACTACGCCACGCAGACCCCTGCCGGCTGCTCATTGTCATGTTCAAGAAACCAGTTTGAGATGAGCTTTGTGCCATGTAAGCATTAACACACAACAGACTGTGCGTTGCCAGGGAATAACCGCACACCTCAGCGGTGAAGCCACTAGGCCTAACAGCCTTGTGGCTTCTCACCCGCCGAGTTTCATATCGTGGAGCTCCGCCATATTGGTTGAAAACATATTTGCATACCAGTCATTGACCAATGGGGTGACAGCGTGACCCCTATATATGCTGGGTCAGCCCGCTAACACAGTCTCCCTTTTACCTCAGCCAAATCGGTTTTAGTATCTGCATCTTAACAATGACGTTTTTTTATTCCCGGTTTCATCATCTGTCAAACTACAACATGTCCTTCCCCGTTCATACCACTGACAAAACTTGTCGCTGCCACCGCCTCACCGAGGACGGCGAGTCACATGTTGTTTTCTGTGTAGTTTGCTTGGGGTGTGAGCACGTGCTAGCTGCCCTGCTACCTAACCCAGCATCCACCGTGTGAGCACCCCCCTGAGGGCGTTTTGTTTTTTTGCACTTAACCAAAAACGTACTGTAATGTGACCTTCAAACTGCAATACATACCGTACCGTGGGTTAGGTGAAACGTTACACCCCTTGATAAATGTATGTAATATCTTTTCGATAAAGTCTTTATTTTGTGCTTAAAGATTCCACAAATTAAAACATCACTAACTTGCATATAACGCAAACAGCCAAGTACACTGCGTGCACATTCAGGCACATGACAGTGACAGCTCCTGTTGAATTAATGTTTGAAACATGAGTCAGATCGATAGCGAAAACAAAAAACAGAAGAAAATGAAGAAATTGTCACAAGAAAAAAGGTACCACTAAAATGGCAGTTGTTCAGCTTTTTGAAGTCAGACAAAGCACAAATATACATTCTGTGCAAAACATGTCGGCGAGATACGCCAAGCAATTTAGGCAACAGAGCCTTTATGCTGTTTTTATTTTACCATGGCACTGTGCCACAGCAAAACTATTTGCTGAAACTCCGAGAAAAAAAGAAGAAACACAAAGATTCAGAGGTTAACATTTTATTTGACAACAATTGCATTTTCTTGCCACTTCGATAATCTGTCTGGTTATGACACTGTTCTTAAGGTTATTCAGCTCGTTGTCCCAGCAAGCACACTGTCCATTTAATCAATTTACTGGATAGAAGTGATGCAGCTCATCTCAAAGTGAACTTGCACTTTGGAGTCAGACTATGCTTTTCAAACTGATAGCTAATGTTCTTAGTAAGTTCTAACGAAGATATTCACCCCTAATAGAAAGGTCCTTTAGAATTTATGTATTTAATATTTTTTACAGAATCTTTCTCCGAATTCCATCTAATCCTGCCTTGTCGGCAGCTCTGCAACTCCCTGAACAGATCTTTGGGATGGCGAAGGGCACACATGTGGTTCATCCAACCATGTTGTTCAGCCGCCAATTATTTTCGCAGTGTGAATCCAACATGGAAGCCATAGTCAAATCATGCCCGGGATGATTACGTTCACCAACTATACTTCGTGATTGAACCCACAGGCGCCTGATCTGGAAACAAGGAGTCACTTGAGAGCAACGCGGCAGGATAGATAATATGATTTATCTAACCCAAATGGACAATTTCAGGAAGTTCCTCTTCCCAGCATATATTGTGATATTAATCAAAATCGAATGATGAGAAAAAATCCCATAGATTTATTTGCCATATCGCCCAGCGCTAGATCATCCTGCTGAATTATATGTTTTGTATTTGAGAAATTGTGTTGAAATAAAAGTATATAGCTCCCCCTGTATGAGAGCAATATGATCCATTTTTGGATTCACATTTGCAAATACTATCACTAAAATACACAAATACTGTATTGGTCCGAATATAAAACAGTTTTTTATCCCCCTGAAAATACATCTAAAAGTGTCCTAGTCTTATATTTAGGGTCTGCACTTTTAAATGTCAGTACACATCCACAAACACAGATGCCCCTATAATTCTGTAAAACAAGTGTTCCCTTTCTGATTGAAGTGCACGTCAATCACAACTAAATTATAGTGCAGCGGCCTGAAAGACGGAGACACACTGATCATCTCGAGCAAAGTGGATCAAAAGTGCATCAAGTTAACCAACAACTAGGGAGATGTTATGATACAAATTTCCAGATCATGGTGATAAGAGAATATGACGTTTTTTTCACTTTGAAATAGATCCCAATTGGTACTAGAAATACCAAATGACTGCATTTTACCTTCATTATATTTATCATAAATATCAAAATCTATGAATTTACAAATGTTATTTAAATGTGACAATTTTCTTTAAAATATATTGATGACATTATATTATATAAAATGTTTTATGTTAAAACACCATTATTTTCTAATATTTTTTTTTCTATCCATAAAAACAAGATTTGGTCTTGTAAAGTACTGGAATTTTCCAAAAAAATGGTGCTGAAATGGGGGTTGTCCTATAATCATGGTTGGCTTATATTCAGACCAATATGATAATTCTGACACTTCCTAAATGGAATGGCAAGATGGTGCCTGCACAAGGGTAGCTTCCCCCAGTATATTATTATCCTCCAACAGCAAGCACACATTTCACCTTCACAACAACCTGAGAATGCCTTCTGTGAAGGTGGACATTAGGGATGGGACGATTACCGGTTTCACGGTAAACCACAATAAAATGTCAGTACGGTTAGTATAACCATTTAAAATGTAATTTTCATTAAAACCGTCTTTGATTACCGTGATTTTAAAAACTCACGGTAAATCCTGTCCAGCCAGAATCAGTCTGACGCAGGTGCGCGCATGAAACGTTGTTTTTTAGACAAGAAGTCAAGGCGAAAGGCAGTGACAGCTCTCGGGAGATTTTTAAGCCATCCAAGAGGACAAAATCTGAGATGTGGTCATATTTTGGCTATTACAAGAGTCCTGAGGGCAATTTAATCGAGAATGGGCACCCTGTCTGCAGAGGAAAGTCGCTGCAACAGGTGGACACATGTCAAATCTGTCATCTTCGTGACAACCAGCCACTGTTATACAGCGAATGCATACACTTTAACTTCAATACCAAAACTAACTTAAGCAAATAATTGGACAAACAATATTGATTCGAGATGAAATATTTAATTATCTCACTTGTAATTGACGCAAAGTATCTGGATGATAAGTTTAACAGCAAGTAGATTTGAGCCAAGACGAACAAACATGTTCAAAATATTAAGGGTGACATTTAAGGGATAGGCTAATGTATTGTATTAATTCATAGTAAACTTATTACACATATTTTTATTTTTACCACAGAAATAATTTCAGGGACATAAAATATTGAATGTGATTAGTGTCCGCAGATCCTTAGTCTTAAATAGCCTTAATATCGTTTTCCAGAATTTACGGTCTAAAACTGTCTTTAAGTCTTAAATCTCATTTTCTAAGGTCTTAAACAATTGCGGCAGTCATGCTATTTTTGTTCCATTGTATTTTGTCGAAAGAAGCCTTAAACGCTTTCTCTGTGCAACATTTTAGTTAGCAACAGCTGCCAGATTACAGTAATAGCAGGTGATTGCGGGAGCTCCATGAGTTCACAGCAACACAGTACTTTGTTCGTTAGTTATCTTAGTTTGAGTCTTGTTTATATTTAATATACTAAGCTAATATATAAAATATATTTTATTTGTGTCCTTACAGTTTTGTTTACTAAAACGTATTACTTGTGATCAGTACCTATTAGATTTTTCATTTTTCAGTAGCCTACCTCAAAGCAACGATAACAACCCACTCTCATTGAGCAGTTAATCTCCACGTTCTCATTCTGTGTTTCATTAGTGCAAGTGTAGTGGAGCCATGTATTACTTTGGAACATTTCTTTCTACCGACTCAAGAGCCAGGCATCGTGGAGTTACTTTTATTCAGTAGTTTGTTTGAACTGCTGGTCGCAATTCTACAGCAGACTTAAGCACAGTCTACCGTGCGCACATAAAAATGCTGCAGGCAAAATAGAACATAAGATACATTTAGACGTGTTAATTTCATATAATGAATATAAATAACTTGCAAATATAATTCAAAGACATTGCTCTTTAACCAAATCCAAACATTCAAACGATATGTGTGCTGGTCTTCCTCAACAAAGTCAGACAATGAATTCCAAAGCAAGCGACTCTCAGTACACATCTGTCGTTCGCGGCATCCGAAAAAAAAATCTTCACTAACACACTGTCAACTCCATTCCTTTATCTGAGAGATTCAAAACAGCAGGCAATGGGAACCATCCACAGAGATAGTCACAGTATACTGGCACAGTATTCAAGCCACCATGTAAGTTAACGCCAAAAAATATATATAGGCAAAAAATATTCCTGTCAGCAACTGATAGTCTACCAAATATCAGGAATAGGACTATTTTTTATAGTGTATATAGTTTAATGATGATACTCTGTTTGCCATCACAATAAATCAAATGAATAGCAATGAATGTAATGTATGTGTTACATGAACATGCCATTACAACAGAGTCAAATTCAGAGCATAGGCAAAAAATCATCCTGTTAACTAGAGCCCTTTCGTTTACTTCAGCAGATGGTAAAGCTATTGCCGAATTCTAACAAGATTATCAGTCATCAACTTATTCATAATGATATCACATCGGCTAGTAGGCTTTAGTACTAAATGGTAAACTATAGTAAAATAAAAGTGCTTATAGCTGCTAATTGTTTATTTGTTGTTTGTTGATTTCCAATTATAAAACTTGTTGAAGTGTGTGTGTGTGTGTGTGTGTGTGTGTGTGTGTGTGTGTGTGTGTGTGTGTGTGTGTGTGTGTGTGTGTCAGTTTTTTTACATTTCCATCTCATTTTACCAAAACCGTGATAATATTGATAATCGTGATAACTTTGGTCACTATAATCGTGATATGAAATTTTCATACCGTCCCATCCCTAGACTGGACATTTATGCTTCATGCAAGAGAAAATATACCACAGGGAGAGGCAAATATTATTGTATGTGAACCTTCATATCTTGCAATTTGTGACACTGGGACAACCTCTGTCCTACCTCTCTCATCTTGAAGAAAGCCATGCCTGTGAGCAGTGAGTCTGAGCCGGCTTGGTGCTGAGGTCCAATCCTCTCCAGCTCCAGCTGCTCCGCCACTTCCTGCAGCCCACCCTGTCAACCAAACAACAGCGCGTCAGCCCACCCTGTCAACCAAACAACAGCGCGTCAGCCCACCCTGTCAACCAAACAACAGCGCGTCAGCCCACCCTGTCAGTGGTGGGAAACAGTGTGTCTTCCTGGGCAAGGTCAGCATTTAAATAATTTAAATAATACTACTTAAATAAAGAACGAAGTGTAAACTTGTACCTTGAGGTTTTTGCAGCTCTTCATAAGGTATTTGACATCGTATATGATGGGAAAGAACAGGCGTAGGAGCTCAAAGAAATCTACTTCCTCTTCAGGCAGGTTAGAGTTGGAAAGAATCTTGATCAGATAACCAAAGTCATAGCCACTGCAAACCAAAAGAAAAAATTGATAACAAAAAGTTTCTAAGTTCTAACAGATTTGAATAACATGTTTTTAACCATGTGCTGGAAGGTCAATATTTGCAGCACACTGTTTAACATACAACTGTCTTCAGACTACCTGTGAAAAGACAGCCACTTCACTCCCTCACAGAGCACTACGCCAGAGGTCATGAGCAGCTCAGCAAAGTACAACGTCTCAATCCCTTCCTCCTCGTGCTTCTTGAACTGGATCCCTGATGTGGTCAAGAGCTCGATGGAGTCCTGGGCATACATGTCCTCCCTGATGACAGAAACACATGCAACACTCATTCAGGAAACGTCTAGATCATTTACAGTAATGAACGTGAGTGCTATAACAATGCAACGGACACACTAAGCATAACTTAAGATTGACATTTAACCAGATTAATTAGTGTTTTTGCTGCCATGTAAATGGAGTTCACTTGAAAGTAAGTCTGACATGATGCTGATGAGCCTTATTATTTAAATAATAGTAACACCTAAACAAGGTATTCTCACAAAGCCAACAGTCCTCCAAAACATTATCTCCAGTGCAGCACCAAAACAAACAACAAATACCGGTACAAAATAAAAAAGTGATAAGATTGAAAACAAAGAACGCATTTATGTCTGGACAAATAAATATTAAAAACATATTGAGGGCATTAGGAGAAAAGAAAGTCTTGGCTACATTATTCTTTACAAAAAAAGTGTGCAGGCAGTACCAGTTCAGTGTGATAATGTATGTTCTTATAAATGTCAGAAGCTAGTCCTGGTCCGGACTTTTAGTGTGGCTTGCTGACAGAGCCTACAAATGCCCTGCACCAGGGGTACTCATGAGCGTTACCAGATTGTGTACAGTACCAACACGAAACATGGGCCTGGTCTAACCTTGCTCTTACATCACATGGACAAGTGTGAATGCCTTTGAGGTAAACTCAAACTGTCAGCCCATCAGTTCAGAGATATATATGGTGTTCAATCTCCCATAAATAACAGACAACATCCAATGGACTCCCTTTTAGTAGTTCTTTAATTCAGAAAAAGTTATAGAAATGTTATCAAGAAACATGCATGTAAAAGATAACAGTACTAAAATGTCAAACTTTTGACGGTTACAATTACAGTAGAAGTTTATTCCATTTCTCCTAATGCCCCTAAAGAAACATTGTATTTAATAGTCAACTAGATTCTCTGAGCTGGACAAAAGGCAGGTCATAGGGCAAGAGGTCTTTACAACACGGCCCCGTCCAGTCTTGATATAAAGACGTGAAAATATGTCAAACAATGATAGACATCATAGAAAAGGGAGTGCTTACGTGAGGTTAAACTTAAAATTGAACTGCCACGTAGAAGTTTCCGGTGGGTATTCACCCTGTTCATTCATAAAGGTAAGGCCCAGCTGGATAATCTTTAGCAAGTCTACATTACATCTTAGTAATTGGTACTGGTAGTCAGCATTGCTCCTGAACTCTCCAATCGGTCTCGCAACTACACCTGGAAACTCTGTGTCCTACAAACAGAACAAGATGCAATAGAGAAGGCAAAAAAATGGAGCAGCACAAAAAAAAACTTGCCAAGTTCCGCACATTGGTCTTTGGCAACCATGATTGCTTGGATCCTAACTCACCATCGCTATGTAGTTGTATTTTCGAATGACCTGGCGTATCCTTTTGAGTTCATCATCCAGGTTGTCAGCCCATACCTCACATATTCTTTGGCTATGATCCACAGTAGCCGAGGGCATAGTGCCACCTCTAAAAGCAAGGCATCAAAACAAACAAAAAAAACTTTCCTTAGAGAAATGGACCACGGAATAGAGGTTATCCTTATTTTTTAACCTGGGGATAAAAAACAAACAGTGTCAGGTTAAAAAGTAACCCTATAACATGACTTGCTAGTTACAGAACTTCACCCATCATGTAGTCTGGCTCAGAATATGGCAACCACTCACAGCTTACTATTGGCTAGCATGTTTTGCCTGGTCTGACGAGCTCACGCAAAAGCCCACTTGAGTTTAACTAGCTAAATAACATTGCACCAGGGATGCTTGCTAATCTGATTTGTGTAATGCACAGATGGCAGAATGGTTTAATCTTAAATCATACATATATATATATATATATATATATATATATACACACACACATATACACATATATATTAGGGCTGAACGATTTTGGAAAATAATCTAATTGCGATTTTTTTCACCAAAATTGCGATTGCGATTCGATATGCGATTATAATGACTGTTATAATGACATGAGGTGATGCATGAATTGATGAATACATTTTTTATTTAACTACTTCAATCATAATAGTATATTTGAACTTCCAAACCAACCTTGTAAATATCAGAACATAAATATAAAAAAATAAAAAGGTCTGTGGCTTTACCACACTCAGTTCACTTTAAGAAACATCATATATAACATGTGGATTGCACTTTTTAAATGCCATCTATGAACTGCTAGACAGATTTTAAATAAATAAATAATGATAAATAAAAAATATACACACATCTTCCTGATCTCTAAAGTCAGTAATATTACACACAAAGTGCAGAAAAAAAGGAGAGCAAATACCTGCTGTACCTCTTCGAAAATATTTAGGTAAATCAAAGATAACACAACGTAACAAATAAATAAAAAAGA
>JACXGM010013611.1:0-22860 GCA_016801145.1 Umbra pygmaea | reverse complement strand
TATAAAAATCCATCAAACTCACCAAAGCTGCTCATTATTTGAAAACAAAGTCCTTTCTCTTTTAAAACGACTTCTATAACACGGTTGTACAGCACATCTTCACGTTAAGTTCCAATAAAATACCTTGCCCAGTGCTGAGAGTAGATCCTGGCCAGTCCTATATTCGCCACCAAAGCAACTTCTTCACCTTCATCTGCCAATCTGCTAAAAGTAAAAAATCTAACAATCTAAAAATTGAAAGTTTATAGAAATCGGAGAAGGGAGAGCTAAACTAGTCAGTTGTAATTGTTGTATAAGCTAGTTGTTGTTCAGATGGCGAACGTTTTTTTGAACTGCCCATCCTATCAGCAACAGAAACGATGTTGACGTAAGGCTAGGCCGGCAGAAACGGTTCACTTGGTCAAAGAACACACCCAACATGGTAAAGTTGAAATCTGATTGGTTAAAAATATGACAATCAACAACATGGTGCTGATGGGCTTCAACAGCAGACGGCATTCACTCGGAATTCTGAATGCCCTAGTCTACTTTTTCAACACAGATGAAAAAATCTTGTTGGATAAAAGCTTTCATTTATATGAGCTGCGCTAAAAGCAAGGCAACTGAAAAGAACATACTGTAGCAATGAAATCACCATATAGACTAATTTAAATGAACTTTGTAAAATATATATTATTGAAAAATATATTAAATAAAAAAATATATTAAAAAAGTACAAAAATAAATTTCTGATTCTGATTATCTTTGGGCCTGCAGAGAAGGCCTTGCAGGCCCTGACGGCCCACCACTGCTCATGGGTCAGAGCGCTCTGCTGGGGTAGCCACTTTAAATAATAGGTTTGCTGGGGATGTTTTACATAGTACTACAGACAATTTGGGTCACTTTTGTTTGACAGTAGTTTCTATTAACAAAATAATATTTGTCGTGATAAACATATATGGCTACAACCTGCTAAGAGATAAATGAATACTGTTTCAAAACTTGGAAGATAAAATTAACCAATGTTTTACTAAATATCCTAGTGCATTGCTAATTTTAGGAGGGGACTTTAACTTTACTATGAATGATGCTTTTGATCAATTTGATGCAGTGGACATCTAGAGAGATACTTTTCCAGATGCCCGGCAATACACCTGGTGCAGTAAGGACCTCTCTAAACAGTCCCGGATAGATTTTTGGTTGGTGTCTCGTTGCCTGGCTCCTGATGTTCTGTCTGTCTCTATTATTGCCTCCCCTTTAACAGACCACAAAGCTATATGCATCTCTGTTTCCCTTACGTCCAACTCTGTTCCAGCTCCTATCAAAGCCTCTCTCTGGAAACTGAACAACTCCTTGCTCTTTGTAGCAGAAGTACAGGTCAAAATCAAGGGTTTAATCAAAACTTATCTGTCTAAAGCTACTAGTCAAAATGCCTTTTAATGTAACTGGGAACTATTTAAATTTGAAGTGGGAACATTCCTTCGTACATTTGGAAGTGGTCTTGCTAAGATAAGAAGGGCAAAAGAAGAGGATATTATGAATCAATTGTCAGTTTTCTCCCATCATACAAATCTAACAGATAGTGAAATGACAGAGTATTTAAAACTCCAATGTAAACTAGATGAGATTTATACACACAGAGCAGAAGGAGCCTTTGTTCGTTCGAGGAAAAAATGGAGAGAGGAAGGGGAACAAAATTCATCTTATTTTTTTTGGCTGGAAAGACACAATGCTGTTAACTCCTTAGTAGAACAATAAAAAATAGATAATGTTAATTACCCCAGAGAAGTTGCTTCCTTCCGTGCTAACTTCTACAGTAATCTTTACAAATCAGAATTCTCAGAAAGAGAGGCCACTTTTCTGGACTCCATCATTCAGTGTAATGTTCTATCTGCTGATGACAGGAATTTTTGTGACTTTGACATCTTTGTTCCAGAACTTTTAAAAGCAATAGAAAATCTCAAAAACAACAAGTCACTGGGAAATAATGGTCTGACTGCTGAGTTCTATTAGATGTTTGCTGAAGAATTGGCCCCCTTTCTGCTTAATGTAGTGATGGGGATTGAATCATTTAGTACAGTTCATTTAAAAGATTTGAATCTTTCGAATCACTGATTCGGTTAATGAATTCTTTTTGTCGAACTGCTTAATTCCATGTTGTGCCCATGATGTGACCTCATTATTTATTGTGAAAGCAGTGCACTTGTTTAATTTTTCAAGCTATGAACACAAAAATGTAAATTTCTGTGGAGATTTGCTGTTGATCCTCCACGGGTTGACAAATTTATTTTGCAAGTAGTGCACTTGGAAATATTTTGATTTATTTTGGTGAAAACAGTATAAAATGTAAATATTTAAGGGAAATAAAATAGATTTACGAATGACACTGTAACATGTTATTATAATAAAGGGTGTGAAGAACAGCCAATAACATCGCTGTGTAGAGACAGTTTGCGCACTCTCGCGACACAAGACTCAGTATTCATTGCCCTTTCAAATCCGCGACAATAAAGCCTTTATGACAAAGATTATGAAGACGAGTTCGATTTCTGCTGCAGTGTGTGGAGTATGATAAGTGTGGGCATCTATTTATTCAGGGCATGGTGATGAAATCTACTAAGTTATAAAAGTTTTTGATTCGGACTTCAACCGTAGGCTACATCTGCGTAAATTTCTCTTACATAAGTGATTCATTAATTGAACGAATCTTTGAAAGCAGTGATTGAGTACACCCAGTTCACTAAAAAGATTTGTTCAAAAAGAACAAATCGTTCGTGATTCGTACATCACTAGCTTAATGTATTTACAGAAAGTATCCAAGAAGGAACTCCTCCTCCTACTGTGACTCAGGGAATAATTACACTCATTCCTAAGCCTAATAAAGACCTTCTATTTTTAGATAATTGGCGCCCTATCACGCTCCTTAATAAAGATTATAAAGTTATTACCCACTTATTTGCACTTAGACTGAAAAGTGTGTTAGACTCTGTCATAGACGTAATACAATCTGGGTTTATGCGAAATCGGCATATCTCCAACAATATTCGACTGGTCTTAGATTTATTAGATTATAGTTATCTTGTTGATGGTGATGGCTTTATATTTTTGCTTGACTTTTATAAGGCCTTTGACTCTGTAGAACATGGGTTTATTCTTAAAGCTCTATCCAAAATAGGTTTTGGACAGTTCTTCTGGAAATTTGTTGAGACCCTCTATAAAAACAATTCTAGCTCTATTAAATTAAAATATGGTACTTCTTCAAGAATCACCCTTTCTCGTGGTATTCGTCAAGGATGCCCAATCTCGCCCTACCTCTTTTTAATTGCTACACAATTTCTTGCCTCATATATTTCCAATAGTGGTCTCCAAGGAGTTCTTGCGGCAGGCAGGCAGATCATCATGAGTCAGTTGGCTGATGACACTACCCTATTTCTTAATGACGCATCTCAAGTCCCCTTCGCTCTGACTCTAATTGAGAGGTTTTCTAAGGCCTCTGGCCTCCACCTAAATTTGAACAAATGTGAGTTAATGGCCATTAAAAGTACTCCTATACACTCGATCTGTAATATCCCAGTTAAAGATCAGGTGACTTATCTAGGTGTTGTAGTTACTAAAGAAGAATCTGCAAGATGCTCCATAAATTTTGTCCCTTTAATAGAAAAGACAAAAAAGAAATTCAATATCTGGCTTCAGAGAGACCTCTCTCTTAAGGGGAGATGTCTTCTCTCAAAAGCTGAAGGCTTATCAAGACTCACTTATATTGCCATTTCCCTATCTGTTGATATGACAACTGCAAAAGTAATTGACAAATTATTATTCAACTTTTTGTGGAAAAATAAAACTCACTATATTAAAAAGTCAGTTATAATAAATAGTGATACTTGTGGTGGATTGAACTTTCTGGATTTTACTACTTTGAATAACACTTTTAAAATTAATTGGATAAGACAATGCATGGAGAACCCCAATTCCTTATGGAATTTTATCCCAACTTTTATCTTCTCTGGTTTAGGTGGCCTAAAGTTTCTTCTACAGTGTAGTTACAATATTGCTAAAATCCCAGTCAAATTGTCAAATTTTCATAAACAGTCCTTACTAGCATGGGCTCAGTTGTTCAAGCATAACTTTTCTCCTCATTCATACTTCATTTGGAATAACAGGAATATAATCTACAAAAACAAGTCCTTAATCTTTAAAAGTTGGTAAAAGAAAAATATTATGGTAGTTGCTCAACTGCTTAATGCAGAAGGTTGTCTGCTACTCTGAATTCCTGTCTAAGTTTCTGTTTCCTGTCTCTCCAAAAGAATATGCAATTGTACTTGATGCCATTCCTTCGGGTGCTTTGATGTTATTAAAAAGTACTCCGCTACCATTCCCTGTTTCAACTTTAGGTCTTCTAGATACAGCAATTGGTAATCTCTGCTTTTCTAATTGTCGCCTAAAGAAATTTTATTCATCAGGAAGGTTTTACAGAAAGACATAGTGTCTATCCCTTATGTTAAATTTTACTGGGATGGGTTTGTTCAGTATATTCAGTGGAAGGTCTGGATTCTTCCATTGAAATATCTACTAACTAACAAATTTAGAGAGGTAACATTTAAATTGATTAATAGGATCTATCCTGTCAAAAGCTTCATCCAAAAGCTTAAAAATGATATTGACACTGATTGCTCTTTCTGTGAAGGGAGTCCAGAAACTGTTCTGCACTTATTTTGGCATTGTACCCACACCAAAAAGTTATTTTACATTGTACCCACACCAAAACGTTATTTTGGCATTGTACCCACACCAAAAAGTTATGTTAGCATTGTACCCACACCAAAAAGTTATTTTGTCATTGTACCCACACCAAAAAGTTATTTTGTCATTGTACCCACACCAAAAAGTTCTGGGCTGACATCTTAGAGTTTGTGCAAACCCACATTATGACTGATTTTGCCTTCTCCTTTAAAAATGTACTTTTTGGTTTCTGGGATTTTGGGAAGGAAAGGCAAGATTACTTTTTTATTGTAAATCAAATTTTTCTACTTGCCAAATTTCACATACAGAAATGTAAATTTAGGAACTCCAAACCTATCTTTTTTGGTTTCAAATCTGAGTTGGATAACTATTTGCATACGATCAGATCTTCAAAAAATGCTAAAGGTACCAAATCTGTCAAATTATTTTCCTCTGTGGTCTCGGTATAACATGCATTGTATTAATACTATTGTACTTTGCCTTATCTGGTGTTGTTATTAGTAACATCCCCCCCGGCCACTATGTGTTGTTGTGTTTTGTGTGTTTGATTTTACTTATGTATTGCCTGACTTTATAGTACTGTCTGTATAACTATGTACTGATTTGAAGACGAAGTCTTCCTCATTATGAGCGGTGCTGTCGAGAAACCAACAACTTTGTGTTGTGGTGCAAATTATTGTGCTGTTTTACAGGTTGGTAAAAAAGTACAAAAGTATACGAAACACTATTAGCAGAAATTGTATAATTCTGTTAAGTGACAATAAGCATTGCAAAGTATAATGTAAAGGAAGTTGGAAAAGTTGGTATCCTGTGTATGTTTTATAACTCCTGACACATTAATTTATACTCTGCATTTTATGGCGATGTAATGTTAAAATGTGTTAATTGTGAATTAAGGAACTATTGGGTTTGTTTGGTCAGTTGCCTCGTGGCGCTGACAGTAATTTAGCTAGTTGTTTGAAGTGCATGGCCGCTCATTGTTTTAAAAGAGAAAGACACTGTATATAGGGTTGATTGATAGTGACTTAAATCATTTGTGAGCAGGGGTGTATGGTAAACGCAGGTAAATCTTTTTGCCAACGTGTGGAATCATGGATGTTTACTGTGCAGACTGAATGTGCTCAGTAGCAACAGCGCGTTCATGTTCATGCACTATTCTGTTCATGCACTATTCTGTTCATGCACTATTCTGTTCATGCACTATTCTGTTCAGCAGTGCTCATCTCCCGAGTCCCGAGTGCACGTGATGACAGAGACGAAGCAGACAAGGTGGCAGACAAACATAACTATATTAGCTACTGCTTTAGCTAACTCCTGTGTCTGTTTTAGAAATAGAAAGATTAATCCAAAACAAAGCAGACTTTTGGAAAATGAGTGTTGAAAAATGGTAAATAATACATGCTGATATTTCAGTCTACCTATCTAGCTCTACAGCATACCTGTCAACATTGGGATTTGAAAATAAGGGAACATTTTCACCGCCTCAGGCCATCCCTCCACACTTTTCCCTGTCCATGTGTCTCTTACATTTAGACACCAAATCATTAAGCAACCACTTGCTTTAAAATTTCAGGGCAAAAAGAACTGGTGTGCTCTATTTCCTACATTAATTGACTACAATTAGGTGGTCAGAATCAGATGCCTGGTTGAAAGTGAAATGCTGCGAACAATCCTCAATTATATAAATTAACACAAATGGTATGTAAATTCAGACCTACGGTACTTTTTGTTAGGAATGGGTAATCCTCCTCCCATTTGCTAAGGTACTTGCATAATGTTTTTGCTTTTTGGCAGGTACTTCATTCTTCTCACGATCATCCATCCTTGCCAACTTTTAAAGTCATTAAATTCAACTGCACCCGTAGGGCAGGAATGGAACACATTTTCAGCCCTGGAGTTTCATAATGCACTAGCCCATTTTGTTAAAGGGGGGGGGGGGTAAATACTAACTGCAAAATAGTCTACCTACTCTCAATGTGTGATTTACTACTGTACATGTTTCATTTATGTAGAGTGAGAGACAACTAAAATGTATACTCTATTAAACAAAATATCCTCAGTAATTAGCCAACTACGGTAAATACAGAGACATTGATCAAATACGCTAAATGTTAAGTTTGAAGAATGAGGTTGTATATTTTCCATTTCAGAAGACCTTGAAATGGGCAATATTTGTAGTTCGTTTTTATTATTGTTTTTACAATCGCTGGGACCCATTTCTGAATATTTAGGCCTTTTCAAAACTCTAAACACAGTAATCATAACCAGCTTTCAGTGTTGCACAGCAGATAATTTCACATCCAAAATGCACTAAAACTACTAAAACAATTCATACGTCTCAAATCAACTCATTCTTCCATAACATTAGCAAATGTTGTCACCAAACATCACTCATAAAACAATAACCTAAGCAACACAAAATAACAGATTATTTCTTTACAAAACATGAACCCTCTCCGCTATTTGAAAATTCACTATAGTGTATATTGCAGGAATGAATCAGACATGATGCAATATGCTTTATTATGTTGTATGTCATTAATTGGCATTGAGTGAAACCAAAACACAAGGATTTCTATAGGCTCCAGGGGTATTCAAATCGCTCACACACTGTCTGTTAACGTTACCGATAGACTTCCAAACCTGACGAGGAAAAAGTTGTTCAATGGCCTTACGTTATAGGCTGACCAGGGCTATGCTCACAGATCCCCCTATATTTAAAAAAATCCTAGACATGGTTGTGACCTGCATTTCGTTAGTTTTTTATGATTAGCATGTGATTGCATTGAAATAAGAGGCTGTTGCGGCCTGCCGTACGGGTTGATCAGAGGCTTCAGTTTGACCAGCGAGCCACTCTCCCGATTGCCACTCCGCTACTGCGCACCCGCCAATAGAACAAGAAGAAGAATGGGAAGTCGTGAACCTAAGGCTTCCGGTTCTTCTTGTTTTATTGGTGATGCCGTTTGACTGTCACTATAATGTTACCACTAATCTTCTATATACTGTCGCCAGGTGGCACCTGCTTTACCGAGGAGAATGTAGAAAACACATCAAATAGACCCGGCGTTTTTTGCCTAGCGTCAACGTTACTTACCGCCAAACAAAAATATGTGGGATTTACTGGAAAATTATAAAAAAGGAAGACAGGGGGATAGAAGGGCAAAATACATGAGAATCCCAAGAAAAACGGGAGGGTTGACAGCTATGCTCTACAGTAAGTCAGTAGCTAGTTAGCCAGCATAGCTCTGGATATGTACTGTACTGCAAATTGAACATCTCTGGAGAGATCTGACAATGGTTGTGCACTGATGCTCCCCATCCAATCTGATGGATCTTGAGAACTCCTGGAAAGACGAATGGTAGAATCTGCCCAAACATATAGGGGTGCCAAGCTTGTAGCATCATACTCAAGTAGACATGAGGCAGTAACTGCTGCCAAAGGTGCTTCAACAAAGTATTGAGCAGAGGCTGTGAATACTTTGTACACATGCTTTTATCGTTTTTTATTAAAAATATATTTGCTAAAATGTCAAACACACTTCTTTCACATTGTCATTATGGGGTATTGTTTGTAGAATTTTGAGAGAAATAATGAATTTCATCCATTTCGGAATAAGGGTGTAACATAACAAAATGTGGAAAAGTGAAGCGCTGTAAATAATTTCAGGATGCACTGTATTATTGTCCATGCCATGGAAGTAAGATATTTTCAAACCTTCATTTACAAAGAGCAGTGCTATGTTGATTCTGAAGATGATCTGATTATGGAATCAAGTGTGCTAGTTTATGATTAAAGCAAAAACATTAATGTTTTGGTTGTTATTAATTAGTTCTGCTTACATTTGATAGTTATGTACAGTGGGGAGAACAAGTATTTGATACACTGCCGATTTTGCAGGTTTTCTTATTTACTAAGCATGTAGAGGTCTGTAATTTTCATCATAGGTACACTTCAACTGTGAGAGACGGAATCTAAAACAAAAATCCAGAATATCACACTGTATGATTTTTTAAGAATTAATCTGCATTTTATTGCATGACATGAATTTGATCACCTACTAAGCAGTAAGAATTCCAGCTCTCACAGACCTGTTAGTTTTTCTTTAAGAAGCCCTCCTGATCTCCACTCATTACCTGTATTAACTGCACCTATTTGAACTTGTTACCTATATAAAAGACACCTGTCCATACACTCAATCAAACAGACTCCATCCTCTGCACAATGGCCAGTACCAGAGAGCTGTTTAAGGACATCAGGGATAAAATAGTAGACCCGCACAAGGCTGGGATGGGCTACAGGACACTAGGCAAGCAGCTTGGTGAGAAGGCAACAACTGTTGGCGCAATTATTAGAAAATGGGAAGAGTTCAAGATGACGGTCAATGTCCCTCAGTATGGGGCTCCATCCAAGATCTCACCTCGTGGGGCATCAATGATCATGAGGAAGGTGAGGGATCAGCCCAGAACTTCACGGCAGGAAAACCTGCAAAATGGCAGTGTATCAAATACTTGTGCTCCCCCACTGTACATGCATGATTGGTTTATTACTACACAGCTTAATGTATATCCACACTTGTTCACATCAGCATTTTGCTATACTTGCATTGCAGAAATTGGTGTCCAGGGATTTTTTTACATCTAAACTTTTTCAAAATTTGAATTCAATATGAAAACAATTCAATGTCTCAAATCTATCTATAACAAACCTACAGCTGGAATTAAAGTTAATGGCAAACTATCGGACAGTTTTACCTTGGAGAGAGAAACCAGACAAAGCTGCTGTCTCAGCCCAACCTTGTTTGCTCTATATATAGAACTATTAGCCCAAACGATCAAACAAGATAATGTAATTAAAGGAGTCAATATCATCAACCAAAAGCATACAATAAGCCTGTTTGCAGATGAAGTTATTATCATTTTAAAAGACCCAGTAAGCTCCTTTTTGGAGTATACTCAGCATACAAATTAAACATCTAAAACTCAAATTCTCATGTTTTACTGCTTTCCAAATCAAGAAGAGAATTGACATTTAATTGGAAAGCTAAATATATTCAATATTTAGGTATAAGCATAACTAAAAACTTGTCAAAGCTATACCGAAACAACTACGAACATACAGATAACAACATAAGGAAAGACTGGTTAACTTATCCAATGAGATTTAATGACAGGATTAGCACAGTGAAGATTATCATACTGCCATGTTTACTATACTTGTTTCAATCCTTGCCTGTGAGTATACCACTGGTCAGTTCCATAGTTGGGATACACTAATATCTAGATTTATATGGGATGGCAAAAGACAAACAATCCGATATACCACTCTCCAGCTACCCAAAGATAAGGGGGGCTAACACTTCCAAACCTAAGGGAATACTTCAATGCAGCACAATTGAGTACACTGATTTACTAGTGAAATACTAAATATGTAGCTGAATGAAATTGAAATACCTGTGTCTTTGCCCCTAATTCAACCACCAAAAAGTCGAAAAAGAGAAATCCCTTCCCATATTTAAGATGAGGAAGAATTAGACTCAAAAACAAAATTCACTCTAGATACATGGAATTCTAATATTAAACAGCTGACAGTGGGAAGGGAACATGGACTATTAAAATGGATAGCTTATAAAAGGAACAATGGACTAGGTTGGGTATAAAAGCCATATGTATGGTTATACATAAGGGGGAGATGAGAAGCTTTCAAGAATTAAAAAATACATTTGACCTAAAAATCAGGACTTATTCAAGGACGTACAAATGAGGGTAGAGAAACACCTAATGGTTGAGGCGATTGTAGAATATTACAAGGATGCTATTCCCAGCGGGGTGTCAATTCTGTTTTCTTGTTTGATGGAAGCTAAAAATGATTTGACATTATATGTCAAAACTAAATAGGAAATAGAACTGAATGAAGAGATCCCGGACAAGATGTGGTTTGAGATGTGGAAAATACACCAGACAACTACACCGCCACACGGCTGGAGAGAATTCTGTCGGAGAAAACAAATGAGATTTTTACCACACCCAAGATTATTAGCAAGCAAATTAATACTCAACAACCTTGCTGGAGACTACACAACAATTATGGAGCTTAATCATACGCACAAAATACAACCTTTCTGGGAACGTATAAACTCTGTGCTACATGAGGTGCTAGGACACAAAATCCCCAAGACTTGTCTGGTTCTTTACCTGGGTCATGGTTCTATACCTGGGTCATGGTTCTATACCTGGGTCATATGGAAGGAACTGTGCATAAAGAAGACCAATATTTGGTCAAGATTCTACTTGATGCTGCAAAAAAAGGCAGTCAATAAGAAATGGCTACAGACTGATGCACCTGATTACAGACAAAGGCTGATCATTATCAGTGATATTCTGATGATGGAGAAACTCACATAGAGATTAAAAATGATGGAAGACTAATTTTCTAAAGGCTGGGATAAATGGCTAATATACATGTCGGAAAAAGAGACATAAGTGTAAAATATGGTTTGTATGTAATGTATACTGTCACTCAACAGGCACTGTTCCCCTTTAACTTTCTTACTCTCCAACTTTTTCTCAATAGTTTTCTGTCATACGGTGTCCTTAAAAAAACAATAAACGAAAAAGTATTAAAGTCCAAATAACACTTTTGAGATGAATCAACTAATGTGGAATGAAATGCATCTGTATCAGTAGATTTTGTGTAATTTGTAGAAAATGGACATAGGCCTTAATATACCTGTATTAAAAGCAAAAATTATAGTTAAAAAATATAATATGTTCTGGTTGATATTGATTATTATTGTTACTCACCACTCCGGTGTCTGTGTTTGGATTCACCCTTTGTTCTGAGCTCCTATTCCTAACAGAATAATCTGGCCACATGGATCCAGCGGACATGTACGCTCTACTCCAGGTAGTTTCCCACCAGGGAGCGATGCTGGTGAACCATAGTTTGGCACTTGAGGGAATCATGTCAACCTTCCATGACCTTTCAGTAAGTATAACCTCTCTGAGACAACAGGTTAGTTCCTTGTAATCTGCACTTGCTCCGCCGTCTCCTGTTGTACCAGCTCAACCCACACCCCAACCAGAAAACCTCTGTGAGCCCTGGGTATCCTCATTTGCTAGGTATGAGTGGGATGTGTGGGGTTGTCATACCTTTTTACTACAATCTCACCTACGTGATCATTCTGCTTCGAGGAGAGGCGCTTCAATGGGCTGCAGCTGTTTGGGAGAGGCTCAAGGGTGGTGCTGAATCCTGCCCGGTCCATCGATGGCAGGCTTATATCTCGCATCACTACCTGAACCCAGTCAGTTAAATTACAACTATCTGGAAATCACCATCGAAGACATAATCTTTCTTGTCATCTCTCTTCACCTCAAGTTCCTATAACTCTGGGGCACACTTGGCTGGTTAAGCATAATTCTAACATTGATTCTCTACGTATGTTCACGAAAAACTCCATTCTTCAGTACTGACATGGACTCATTCCTCTCACCCTTCTTGTCATCTAGGCATTTCCCGCAGTAAGGCTTTTGTCAAAAGAAAGTTCTGGTGGCCCAGTGTCAATTCCGACCTCATGTCCTATGTCGCTGCCTGTCCCCTTGTCCTTAACAAAGGTCTCAACCGGCGCCTGGGCAACCGTCGTCGGACCCCTGCTTCTCCGGACGCCCCGGGATGTACAGTCAAGCCGTCCGGATATGCCCTCTTGCTGACTTCACCTCCTCAGTCTCCTCTTCGGATCGTGGACAGCTACCCGGCATACACCTGGGCTGATTGCTGCCCCCCCTTTATATGGGAGGTGACAGCGATCAGTCCTGGCTGGATTATTGTACCACACAGTACGATAAGTCACAAGCCACTCCAAGTACTTAGCCAGTCTGATTGCTGTGCTGTTTATGCTTTTTTGCCTTTTCTTTATCAAATCTGAGTGCTGCGCCCTTATGGTTACCAATTATTGTTCTGCTAACGCTGGTTCTCCGTGCCTTCACTTCCATTACCTGCCTGTGATGATAATCCGAAGCACACAATTATATTTTATGTACCAAAAGCAATTGGTCTTCCAAAATTGTTAGAAAGAACATTTGTTTTTCATGCAAATCATCCTTATTTTGCAAAGTTGTATCAAACGCAATACATCTGCACAGACCCATATAGCCTATTGACGTAACACTGGCGCTAGCTCTACCATGTTCTTACCTAGTGAAAGCTGACTGATGAGGGAGACTGTCAAATAAGTACTTCAAACTATTTGTTGAACATGGACAAATTATAGAATTATTTGTGTTCCCCTTTAAGTTCATAATTGGCACATTTAAGAATAACAAGTAATATATCTTACTGTGCCAAAGATCAAGAAACACAGTATTTACAGCATTGTCTGCTGGCCCCTTGAAAGAGAAAGTTCTGTTGTTACCGGTCAAATTCTGGGTGTGGCAAAGTGGGCCAAATCGCTGCCTTGCAGGACAAATTACACCACGATAGTCAGTAGTTTAAGCCTGACTATGGCTTGTCCGAATTTGCCCCAGCCTCCTGCATGAGGCAGCGCAAATTGGCATAGCGCTGCCCGGTATTTTGGATAGATAAGTCGGATTATCTACATTGTCACGTCACTCTCCAGCGACACCCTTTGTGCAGATCAGACATCCGTGAATTAAATTACGGAAGGATAGTTGGTGAATGTAATCATCATGTACATGATCTGACTATCTGACTAAAGACTTCCGTGTTGGATGAGCAGTGTGAAGAGAATTGTCTGGCTTATGAACATGTGGTTGGATGAACCATGTGAAAGTCCTTCACAATCCCGCATCTGTCGAGTAGGGGTTGCGGAGCTGCTGACGTAGCAGGGACATAGGGGAAAAATTGGACAAGAACAATTGAGAGGGGAGAAAATATGGGAAAATTATAATAAAATTTTATTTATTTATATAAATCTAGAAATAGCACCTTTAAACTATACATTGGAGAACGTTTGAGTAATTGGAATGCACTACAACTTCACAGCAATTCTCAAGATGGTTCAAGACTGATTTATTTCAAAATAACTTTTAGACAATTATATCATATTAGGTCAAGAATACAGTGTATTTGCACTGCTTTAATTTATCATGGCCATTGTAAATGAGCAACAGTTCTCAACCGGCCCAACTGGTTAAAATAAAGTTAAAATAAAAAAATACCATAAAGACCAAAAATCCTGAACTTTATATTGAGGAAGTCGACAGTGCCCTCAAGTGGTAGACATGGGTCATTAACAGACTTTGCTAGAGCCAATTGCAGCTGTATAAAAAACTAAAGCAGTGGGACAGCTCTGGATCCAGGTGAAGCCATTAGCACAGTTACATAAGATTAAGGGTGTTCTCAGTTATAGGAGAATTCCAGATGATTTCAAAACGTAGCAAATTATTTTTTTGGTGGAAAAATAAGTTTTGGAATATTGGATCGTATGACTTCGACAATCGACTAGTGTGGACTTCACTGGAAAACGTGAAATAAACACAGGTATATACACGGGCTGTTTTGTCAGATTTGCTGTGTTCACTATAAGGAATCACTGCACATGGCTATATGCACTAGTAATTACATTTCAAACATGTTTAGAGGCTAAAGGCACATTTTAAAACTTGCCCCGTAAATGTGTAATAGGTGTAAACTGAAGCAGGGGGATAACACGGTTTTGGCAATACAGATTGTTTGAGTTATACTTGCTACGTACAGCCCTCCAGATATCCAAACAACAGAGCTACGTTTTGAAATCGACCAGAACTCTCCTTTAAGTATGGGCCCCCTGTTCATGTGAACAGTGTAGGTAGATCTGGGGAGAAGAAAATGTAACAATATTATTCTGCCACCAAAAAAAATGAAATTGTCAAGTAAGACGTTGATGTGATTTAACATTTTTGAGAAGATGGTTTATGCGGCTAATCAGAGGATATTTGCCCTGTCCACAAGACTGTCCAGTGAAGTCATCCAGGTCCAGAGACCAGACCATGGCACCACCAAATCCGTTTTCTTTTAAGTAACGGACCTTCGAAACACAGAGCAAAACAAAATAAAAGGAGTTGCTATTTGTTGAAAAGGCATTTGTTAGAAATATGCATGCCACATTTTGGATTAGAACCAACAAACAATTATTCATGCATAATAAAAAATAAATTAAATAAATAAATAGTACTAATAAAACTACCTTGTTGTCATAGCTGTCATTATTATCAAACCCCACCCACTGATTTCCTTTAAAGGCGTAGGGAACCTTTTGATCGTCGATCCACTGGACAGTTGCTCCTTGAAGAAAGGTACATATCTAGAAAGAGGAGGGGCAACACGTTGAGATGATAACTCTCAGTATGAGTTGAAATGTAAACAGATATAGATTTTATTAGTTATTGAAAATATGTAACGGAGAATAAAAAAACTGTAAGGGATTAACACTGATGTTCTGGACCATAGGTAGAAAATAATGAATAAAGCATCGGGACGAGGTTTTGCCGAGTGCCTTTGTGGAGTTCAATGGTTCTGTATACAGATGTTCATTCTACGAGTCGTTCATACTAAATGTTCCGTTGCTATGCTGATGGAGACAGACCAGACGATGATGACACAAGTCCACAAAACCACTACATCTACAAATACACAACACAGGACTAGACGTCTTTTATGTCACGAAAAAATGTGGAAACGTCATAATCTCAATAAACACTCTGAGCAAAATATTCTTTGTTTGTGCTATTCCACCATTTTTTCCATAGGAGATAGATTTACTTCAAATGAGCCAAGGGTTTTTGTCAAGGTTACCCTCCCTCAGCATTTTTGTTAATTGTGAACTTATTGTCGGGAGAAGGGGACATTTGTTAACATATTTGCATCAAGTCACCTTTTGGGCAAAATATTGGTGAAGGTATTGATAAATGCCACTTATGCCGACAGATATTTAACCAATTCTCAAAACACAGAATCAGTGTATTGAATCATCTGCAATATACACCCTTTACTACCTCATAATAAGACCAGAATCCAGCCTCCCTGGTAAACGGTCCAGCTGAACCAGCTCCACTGGCTGGTGCTCCAACCCCAGTGTTTGCAGAAGAAAGCTGGAAGGTACGTCCATATGAAGCAAAGCCCATCATCAGCTTCTCAGCAGGAGCTCCTTGGTCACGCCAGTATTTCATGGCAAAGTCCTGACAATGAGAGAGAAAGGGGGGAAAATAAGAACTTAGAATTAACTACAAATGTGTGTAGAAATTAGCATCAATTCATCCAGACGCTCTACACCCAGACTTCTAACGTGTACACTAGAATGGTGATATGGTCTTTTATGTAAAAGGCAGTTTCTCACTGTGTTAAAGTAGATCTGGTCTCCTGTGTCTTTGGATCCCCTGTATAAGGGGCTGTTGTGTCCAGTGAAGGTTTCCCAGGATCCATGGAAGTCATAGGTCATCACATTAATGAAGTCCAGGTATCTAAATACAGAATGTAATTATCTCAAATGTAATGTTTTTCATAATATGCCTTGTAAAAATGTTCACTGCAGTGGCTATATACAAACTTTTTGAATTACTTAGAAATCTCTCCAATCTCGTAGCCAGTATCAATGGTGCCTTTCCCAGCAGCCACAGCAGCAGTTAGCAGCAGTCTGGGTCGGCTGGTTGCCTTGCCCTCAGCATCAAAGGCTTCCAGGAGCTCCTACATAAACAATATGCTGCACTCATTTGGCAATCCATTTATTGCAAATTAATTTATAACACATAAATATTCTGAACATCCCTAATTATTTAGTTTGTCCTTAAAATGTAATGGTTATTTAGTTTCCCAAGGCTGTATTCTTAATCTAAAAGCCATTAAATAGACATTGAAAGATTGTTATTTTGAAATAAATTGGTCTTAGAAACCTTCTGCACCATTCTGTGGGTCATCATCCCGACAAACACAAACAAAGCCTGCAATGCCACTCAAATACATCAGTTTAAGTTTAAAATCTGTCTCGTTGTGCATGTCTAATGTTTTTTGTTGAGAAGCCATTGGCCCTCTTTCTTGAAACGTGTACAATCAAATTTGAATTTATATTTTTCAAACAGAGATGGTATTCATCAATAATATTTTTGTTGTATCCTTACGATCAAACCCAGGTCTGGTTGGAGAAAGTGTAAACTAACGTAAAAAAAAGATTATTTAGGTCTAACTCTTGACTCGCCAATGCCAAGCATTATCACAAAAATCAACCACCATAACAGCCTCAGTAACAACTAGGGGTGGGTATTGGCAAGTACCTCGCGATACAATATATATCACGATACACATGTTACGATTCAATACATCACGATTTATTGCAATATCACAACTGAATCCCGATACTTACTGAAGTGATAAAGAAACGCAAATAATATCAATTTATATACTTCAAAAGGGCAAACTTTTGTTAATGGGGGTTACTTAAAGATTGTCTTTTGAATTATACAGTCTAATAATATTACCCCTAATAAGAAATTTAACTTAAATTTAAAAAAACATATACATTTAAGGATTCACCTTCAGAATAGTGTGATCGACTTAGCGGCAGGATATCAACAGCAGTGTCACGTAAGGTATATTGAGAGCATATTTTTAACACCTAAGGGCTTAACGTGATTTAATGTAGGCCTACCTAAACAACGATCAATAATAACCACATTTCTATTTTATATTCGTCCCCATAACCACTGAAAACTGAAAAAACAAGTTATGGGGAGAAATATGAGAGAGAAATTAGGTTAATATTGATCGTTGTTTAGGTACATTAAATCACGTAAGACTTTTCCTTACAATATGCTCTAATGGAGCAGAAAGACTTAACGAATTTGGGTTAGTTGTTTTTATAGTTTTAAGTGGTTATGATGAGAAATATGAGAGAGAAATGTGGTTAATATTGATTGTTGTTTAGGTACATTATATCCCGTTAAGCCTTTTCCTCTCCATTGGAGCCAATGAAGAAAACTTTAACGTAAGATTACTTCTACAATCATTGGATTTCGGTTTAGTTATTTTGACAGGCTTAATTGTTCATGACAAGATATGGCCATGAGAAATTTGGTGACGATTGATACTTGTTTAGGTACATTAAACCACGTTAAGCTTTTCCACGTTAAGCATTTTATTATGTCCCTACCAAAAGTAACCGTGCAACCGCTCGAGTCTAATGTAATCAAGCGTAATTGCCGAGACCACGCACCAGGCTACTGAACGAAACCGAAAGTAACCGTGCAACCACTCGAGTCTAATGTAATCAAGCGGAATTGCCATGAACACAATCATTTATGCACTAGAATCAAAGTTTGGTTAATAACCCAAACTTGTAGAGAACCAAGACACCCACATTATCGATGGGGAAGTACATCACATACAAATAGCTAGCTACACGTCATGGTAGTTATATTAAGTTAATTTTGCAGGCTGCATGGTAGAGGCTGTCACAGGAGAGGCTACTGAACGAGACCGTAACCGAGGGTACTGCTTGAGTCTAATGTAATCAAATGGGTGTCTCCTCCCCCCGTGGGCACGCGAACCGGTGACAAAATCTATTAACTCGGTAGGTCAACCAACAACTGTCCGGTTGACTCCGACTCGCGTAAGAGTCGGTTGTCCCATCACCAGTTGGCTGATTTCTAGAAACCAGAGTTTTTTGGTAAGGGTGGGGATAGCGGCAGGTGTCACCCGCTGCTTAGTGCTTACTGACACCTACAGGACTGTGCTTAATACTGCACTCACGTTACTTCTTTCTCTCACATGTTACCGGCATTAAATAAAATGAGCAAACATCGATTCTAGAGCCCAGATTATCGATACAAAATCGTGAAGAAAAGAATCGCGATTCATCATTAAATCATTGTATTGGCACAGCCCTAGTAACAACAACCACAATTAGTATCAATAATTAGTACAGTAATTTGAAATAAGTTGACGATGAATATAGCACATACAAGCATATAGGCCTTCCATAATGTATCGTCACCATATTAATTAGTAGGCCTACTAGGCCTATTAGTATTCATTTCACTCTATGCTGAGGGTGTCTCATTTCTGTAGTTCATGTGTTTGTAGTTTGATGCGGGATCCACTACACCGGTGAACTTGCTTTGCCTTGCTTTTCCTAAGTCAGTCATGCCTATAATATCCACATACTTGGAGAACATAAATTGTCAATGTAAATTTGATGGCAGAAAACATTGTGTTTTTCAAGTTATTACAAAGCCATGAAAGTAAATCAACAAGTAATTTTTCTTGTTTAATTATTTATGTCTTGTGTCCTTCAAGGTTTGGCTTGTTTCCTTCAGAGTTTGATTCATTTGATTCAAAGATGTGTTCATGTCAGTCATGTCATGACATATCTGGCCTTGTTTTTTCAGGATTCTGTTAGTCAGAACTGTTAGTCAGAACTGTTAGTCAGAACTGTTAGTCAGAACTGTTAGTCAGAACTGTTAGTCAGAACTGTTAGTCAGATCTGTTAGTCAGAACTGTTAGTCAGAACTGTTAGTCAGAACTGTTAGTCAGATCTGTTAGTCAGAACTGTTAGTCAGAACTGTTAGTCAGATCTGTTAGTCAGAACTGTTAGTCAGAACTGTTAGTCAGAACTGTTAGTCAGATCTGTTAGTCAGAACTGTTAGTCAGAACTGTTAGTCAGAACTGTTAGTCAGAACTGTGCGTGACCTCCAAGGAGCAGGAGAAAGGTGGACAGGTGCGCTCAGACTGGAAGCGGATGTGTCACTCCTCGCCAATGTGCATTCTATTATGGGCGTTCAATAATAACTTGACGGGTGAAGTCATACCAAAAAATGAATAAATAAAAAGTTTATTTAATGAAATCATTTTTGTTGTCTGCAACCTTTGACACGAGAACTCATGTTTTTGCTCTTGTTTGTTTCGCTTCAAGATTCGTCTGTTACTTATGTTGAAAGCTGTCAAGTTATTTTTTGATGTTCGCCCCACTCAATACATTTTGAATGTGTTATATACAAATAAGGACAGGTGGCGCACAATCTGGCTTCCACTGCTTTCTCCGATTTATTAACCTGCGATGAAATCTATGCTCTTTTCGACCACATGCGACAGTTTCATGAATCAGACTTTTAAATTATTGTAAGTCTCTTCCCACGCTTGAATCTGCAATCTTTTCTGAGAAGGTTTCGTGAATGAGGGCTAATGTCTCCTTCATAACATAACTAGCCCTGCTTTTACTTAATTTCTTAAAACCACTAGACACTTGGCCCCAGTAAAAGGTACAATATGTAGTTTTCCAAAACAATAGACAAAAAGACATACTTTACATCAAAAAGCAAACATCACTATACCTATATTAAATATATTTCTTAGTTGTGTACTTACATTATCCTAAATGTTTCCAACAACTTTCAAATCCAGAGAAATTTGTAATATCATTCAAAGACATGGGACGTTTCATTTTGTCTTCCGTCAATGGTGTCATATAACCTTTGACTGCTCAAGTTGCTCTAAGTTCCAGGGAACCGCTAAACATATCGTGAATAAAGTTATAATATTTTTAACAATACATTACTATGTCAGTGAACATTTTTTCAGGAGACGCTAGATTGGAAGGTGACAATGACAATTGACGACTATAACAAAACCCATGATCCTACGCTACTTCCCGACGTCATCCAAGTACATCTTTTGCTATTGTTTTGATTGAGAGACCCCTAGCGGACAAAAACTACATATTGTACGTTTAAGGCTACGTTAACACGTGGCTGACTATTTTCATAAACGGACATTTCACACTCTCCGTTTTCAAAAACAACATTGTGCACACCTGTCCCTTTTCAGAAAAAGTGTTTGTTTACACGAACTCTTGTATATGCCGTCAAGATCATGCCAAAACGTGTAGGTGCAATGTAATGAAAGGCTGAAGTCCACGTTAGCCAATCAGATTCCCAAAAATAGCCAAATGAAAATGTAAACATTGGTCACACTTTTGGCGCAGGTGCAAGTTCTGGCGCATACAGTGATGTCGGCTGCCTAAACCTCAGTTTTTCTCAGTTTACGTGCAAACGTGCAAATTGAGTTTTCCAAAATCAAAAATCAAAATAAAAAATAACCATGTATGTGTAAACGTGGTCTAAAACCACTGTTTTACACAGCTAGCCAAACTAAACCTAGTTGTGTCTAGAACCCATTCCTATGAGTTACATCACCTTGCACAACAGTGTGAATCTCTGCTTATCTTCTGGAGGACTGCCCCGTGATCCAGGATACTCCCAGTCCAGGTCCAACCCGTCAAATCCATACTTCCTGAGGAAGCGGACTGACGACTGGATAAACGTTTGCCGATTGGCTGGTGATGAAACCATGATGGTGAACCTAGGTAGAATTATGAATGTTCAAATTTGTTTAATAACTGAATGTAAAAATGTATAATTAGTAATTAGAACTGGTCTGTTATCCCTTAAAAGCTAACCACACCAAAATGTTTAGGTGACACTCACTTTGGCTAGTTGAAAATAATGAAAATTGGATACAAGGGATTTGGAAAAAAATAGGATATTTTTGGTAATAAATGCAGGAGGTAGACAAATATTTTATTTTACAATATGACATCAAGTTCCATCCCACCAAACAGTTTTTTTTCAGCTTATTCTACAAACAGCAAGTGATTGTCTACAATTTTATTTCTTAGCAGGGATTTACCATCCCTATCAGATCCCCCGGCAGTGATATGCATCTTTAACTTACTTTATTTATTTAATTGTTTATCCATCATAATATTACAGACATTATTACTACATTCTAAATACACTACATTTTAATTTAAAAAAGTTGCAAAATATCTCACTGTGATGTGCCGAAGTTCCATCCACCGACAGCCAACAGTGTTTTGAGCTGTGGATTTCTGTTAGATGACAAACATAAAATTAGGGTTATTACACAGTTGCGAGTGAACATTTCATAATGTCTTGAGAAAGAAATGCCAACCTGTTTTTAAGTCCATTGAAGGAACTGTAAAGGGTCTCATCATTCCACTCAAAGGTGGTGAGCTCATTGGCAGCGTTTATAACAGAGAAGGCATAGATCAGGTGAGTACACAGATTAGGATCAATATTCTCTGGCAGATACTTCCCAGTTCCAGGTCTGTACTGGGACCAGTTGGTAAAGTAGCAGACCAGTTGCAAGGAGGTGCCTTAAAACAGATTACAGTGTCATTCATAGATACTAAACTTAAGCGATATTACCCTGGTCATGTTCGACAATGTCAATGTTTTTTCATAATTAATGGCAATGTTGCAAATTTCATGGATGTATCTTTCTAATACTAAATATCCAACAATGTCACAACATGAGAAGGACAGTAGCCATGTTTTGGCAAAATTAACCTGTTGGGATATATATATGTTTGTTATTTCAAGTACAATGTACTTTAGTTTTGAGTTGTGTTTGTTTTCAGTTTTTTATTTATGGGACGTTAGCACCACCCTCTGGACACAATGTGTTATTGTACTGTGTCACTGTATAATAGTAAGTCAAGATTTCGAGGCACACCAACACTATTTCGCTTAACTGCAACTAGCAGAAAAACATTATGTTGTAGCTATGGATATTGCCTTACTGGAATGGGTTGTAGCTAGTAGCAGTAAACATTAATGAAATTCATGATATGGCAAAATATGTCAGTAGTAAATGTAGCTAAAATAGCTAATGTGTGAAATTATGAAGTAGCCTTCAGTGGTGTAAAATTTTTTCTTGTAAAAAATTGGGCCGAAATAAATAGCGAGTAGTCTCTTAATACAAATAGTGCAGACAACCACATATTGATCATTCAGTTCACAAAAACGAACAAGTTAATTCACACGAGTTGATAAACATATAAACGTGCAAAGCAGAATAAAAAAATAACATGTTCAAAATCAGTTCATTTTACCAATTTCATATAAGAATATGTATAAAATATGTTAATGGAAACAATAGGCTATTTTAAATTTTACTCTAGCAAATAACTAGCATACTCATCTTCACTCACACAAAGACACACACACACCAACCAAAGACACACACACACACACACACACACACACACACACACACACACACACACACACACACACACACACACACACACACACACACACACACACACACACACACACCCACACACCCACCCACCC
>JACXGM010013610.1:0-22860 GCA_016801145.1 Umbra pygmaea | reverse complement strand
ATGCTAATTCTTTGAGATAGGAATTTTGGGTTTTCATGAGCTGTATGCCAAAATCATCAGTATTAAAACAATAAATGACCTGAAATATTTCAGTTGGTGTGCAATGAATCTAAAATATATGAAAGTTAAATTTTTATCATTACATTATGGAAAATAATGAACTTTATTACAATATGCTAATTTCTTGAGAAGGACCTGTGTATATATATACATATACATATATATATACACATATACATATATATATATATACAAATATACAAATCAATGAACATTTGAAAAGTTAATTCTAGATAAAGAAAATGGAATTATACATTTCCTGCCAAAGTTCATTCAGTACATTTAGCCAAATCTTCTGTAAACATAATAATAACCTGAGCTGAAAGCCAGCTTTCATCACGCCCAAATGTAGAGAATTTTTCCTACAAACCATTCATATTCAATAAAAATAATGGCATTAGCATATATGTTTTTTTTCTATACATACATATACATATACACATATGTGTGTACCAGCCGCGGTCGGTGGATCTTAATTGGGGAGGACGGGCTCGTATTACGCTCAGAACCGGAGTGAATGGAATGTGTGCAAAACAAATAACAATTGGTTTTGTTTGTTGCGCACCATTCCATTCACTCCGGTCCCGAGCGTAATACGAGCCCGTCCTCCCCAATTAAGATCCACTGACCGCGGCTGGTGTGTACTAAAAACTTCTTCCTGTTTTCACCAGTGAACAACATTTTACTAGATATTACATTTCAGTCACTGGAAACGCACAGCCATGTCACAAGGCTCTCGGTATTAGCAAGGTGTACCTAATGAAGTGGCTGGTGAGTGTATACAAACTGTTTTTTGTAATGTAGAATTAAGTCACATGCATAGCTTTGTCAAATGGAAAACAACAGATTGTAGGCCAGTAGTCTATTCACCATAGAAAAACTTGAACACTGAGAACCATGACACGTTACAGTAATCAGGTCCTGAGGGCTATTCGGCATTATAAACAACATGATAGCCAGCATGTTGGGGTGTCATATTGCCAATATAACATGGTTAAACGTTGTCTCCAGGCACTCCGCAATGCATCATGCCCATGAACAGCTCTAAGCAGTGGTATACTGGTGCCTTATAGCTTAAGTATATTATTTATTACTCACTTCAGCATCCAATCTACTGTAACTCAAATTAAAAGTCCACACATACCTTCAGATATTTGTCTTTCAAAACATGGTATATTGCTTCACATGTTTCTGGAACAATTTGACGGATTGTTGATAATTCAACACAGAACTGGGAAGAAAAACTCCTGAAGCTTTAGACTGTAAAACAATAATAACTTAAATCAGTCATAGAATTCATTATTTATGGCAGACCAGCTTCTGGAAGCATTGGAATGGATGTTTATGTGTTTTAAGCACTCAAATTTTTCATCACTGAAATAATAGCATATGGATCGAAATAAAGTGCAGTAATAAAGCCATTGTTAGCTTGTTTACCTGTATTCAAGAGGTGCAGTGTTTATCACTCTGTTCCCCAAAGGAGATGCAGTCCAGGTTGTTTGTGTCAAAATTGGACTGAGAAGTTGATTCAGGTGTCACCTCTGATTCGTCTTTAACAAACAAAAGACAGAGGGCTCCCAATGCCAGTACAGTTTGCAAGTCTTCATCGGACATTGTTCTTGATGAGTGTGATTAAAATTATGACCACTGAGAATATAGTCTTGCCCGGTACCATACATAGACAGTTACACAACAACAAATGTTTTGTATATATACGCGTTGCTGCTTCCGGTGTCCCCTTTTTTTGATTGAAGAGTACAGATTACCACCGCCTGCCGGTACAGAGAGATATTTCCTCTCACGCATGCGCATAATATAGGTGGTGCTTGGGCGGTCGGCCGTGTCAAGGGGGTGTGTTCTTGTGCTATTTTTTTCCCAAAAACCAAGGTGATGCTGCCCGACGTGGGCGACGGCAAAAATCTGGCTAGTCACAACGACAAGTTGGGAGTTGATTTGGTGTGTCACCCCCTTAAGACTCAGCTGAGTCAGTGATAGATAAAGGTTGGTAAGATGAGCAATTCAAAAATATGTTTAAAACTTTAAAACCAAACCTGCCTGAGGTTTGTTAAAGTGTATATTTTGTATTTCTGTTGTATTCAAATAATTTAATATGACATTTATACTATTTTTAACAAAAGATAGAACTGACAGCCTGTTAAATTGAGAAATTAGTTATATTTCACACCTCATAAGCAAGAGCATATGCTGTAAACATCTTGTTTTATATTTATACTTTGACCCTTTGAGTAAAAACGGTTCAAACACCTATTATTACAGTGTAGTAGAGCATTAAATTATTATCCATATTATCTTTTTTGTACAATATTAGTCTTTTAGACAAAATACTGGTTACACCAACTGACCAAAAAACGTCTACAGCAAGGACAAGATATTGACTAAAATGTAATATATACTCATGTCATTCATCATATTCCATATCAAAAATAATTTCATAACATCAGTGAAGCAACATTGTTTTCAAAGAGAGTGAACTCACACTTCCCAAATCTTCTTTTTAAAAATACATGTGTAATTTTCACAAATAGACATCTAAAAAAAATGGAGATCAGTTGCCTGTGATCTACAACTACAGCAAAATACCCGAGTGAGATTAGTGAATCTTGTAGAATTCCTTGATAAGCAAGTTCGTATTTGCTCTGACCAAGTGTTTGGCAATACCCTGCATGAAAACCAAGGCATAGGAAAGGACATATTCAAACCTGAGTCAAGCCCAAATCAACCAGAGGTTTTGCCACAAGAACTGACCCATTAATTCCTCACAACCACTGTACATTCTGCAATGGTAAGCACACACTTTCATTGTGTTCGGATTTCACGAAAAGGTCAAACAAGGACAAAATATACTTTTTGAGGACAAATGGAATGTGCTTTGGATGTCTATCGAACATATGAGCAAGGATTGAAAAAGATGCCTGATGTAATGTGGGTAGCAAACCACACCCAGGAGTTCTACACATACAATATAGGGAACATGTGACACACAGGAACAGATTAACCTCCAGCAGATGGCGCCACAGGCAGTCAACCTGTCACCTTCCAATCTTGTGGGCAGATTGGAGCCGGTAAGAATGACAGGGCACTTTCAATATTTTCTGTCCAAATCAAAAAGAAACACAAGTGATCAGATCATTAAGACATATGCCGTCCTTGATTCTGGCCGTTCTGCTTCTTTTTACACAAAATAACTATGTCGAGAATGAACATCAAAGGCAGAAAGACGAGCCTTGTGTGGCGAACTATGAGCCAGGAGAAATGTGTCCTTTATCTTGTCATGGATCAAATCTCTGCTTTGGATAGTTCCAATTTCATTGTTTTACCAGAGGTATACAGACAACATCATCAGAAAGAAAGATCTTTCCAAATGGCCAGCTTTAAACAAAGTGCACATTCCTGTCATTGATGCCAAGGTAGAGTTGCTGATTGGTACAAATGCCCCAAAATTTATGGAAACATAAGTGGTGATTAACAGCCACCAGAATGGACCTTTTGCTGTAAGAACACATCTGTGGTGGGTCATCAATGGACCTCTTAGATGTCATGATGGCACAGACACTTAATTATACGACAACCCTCTGCAAGAGAATTTCAATCGCCAATCTAGATGAGCTCTTAATCAGTACAACCAAGATTTCAGTCAGAGAGCATCCGAGGACAAACCTGAAATTTCTGTGGAAGACAGTAGTTCATGAAATGTGCAAATGATTGTGTAATACAGAAAGATGGACGCTAGTATCTGAGTTAGTCATGCCAAATAATCAGTCTTTCGCAGAACAACGCCTCCTAGGTTTGAAAAGGAAATTCCAGAGACATTAGCATTTAAAGGAAGAATAAACTGACTTTATAACTGATGTCATTGTTAAGGGACATGCTGAAGTAGGGGCATTGTTTCAGCAGAAGTCAAGGTATGGCAATTGTACATAATGTCAAATACCTACTATGCTATTGAAAACAGTTTTAACAGACATGTATCTGTAATGTATTAAATTACATGCCATTTTCTAGTAGGCAACTAAGGGGTGTTCAAAACAACAAAACTAATGGCAAATTTGGCATAAAATATGCATATTTATTTTAATTTTTAAGTACTAAGGCCCGACAACACAGGCAGATTTGAGCCTTCAATAATGTTTTAATTCATTCGTTACCAGAAGACAAACTGACATAATATCTGCAGGATGTTTGGCACTTATCTAAAGTGTATATTGGCAAAATGCTTCCATAACACACTCAAATCCTGGAAGAATGAACATGTTCATGTTCACGCACTGACATTCATATTCACCGATGGCCCTATTATGAACCTATCAGAGGTCTCTTTCCTTCTCATAGGCAAATAGGCCGGAATTAGTGCAAATGGTGCATACAGTTAAATTGTAATAATACATGCATACAAAGACCATACAGTACAATACTTTCAGATTGTGCTACCTAAGGTCCAAGTGCACTCAGAAAAAGGTCTCTCCTTTGTATGTGGCACCGCACACACTGGCACTGAGTTCACAGGTCCAACAGCACACAATGAAACCGGCAATCAGTGCTAAACCTCAGACAATCCAACATATTAAATCACATCTGATCACCTAATTGCTTCTAATAAAACGTCAATATGCTTTGACATAGCCAACAATTGACACAGTACAATTCATAAAATAGTATAGTATCAGGCTGTTGTCTGTGATTATTTGCCGTTTAGATTAGGAGGTAGACATTCACATCTTACCTTCTGGTGCTGTAGGCTCATATTTGTTTAGTCCATAACATAAGAGGGTAGCGTCTGGGCCTTAACTAATCAAAGTCTGTCACCAGATCAGCCATGTTTAATGTTTTTACCAGTGTAAATTCCACAGCCATACGCATAGGTGGGTTAATCTGTCATCACTCACATTGTTGTTCTGAGATTAAAAAAATAAAAAATAAAATAAAAGTACAGTATCTCTCATTGGACGCTGCAGACACAGGCAATTTCATAATACTGTACTGTAACTCAAGAAGACTAGGGCCTTTGCTCTCTGACACTGGGCTTGTTGTACTTTGGTGTCATATGCATTGGCAAAGGCGAACAGTGTCTGTGCAAAACAGAAAATAAGTCGCTCATGATGCTGGAATATCGCCTGTCGTTCCTCGCGTGGGACTGGTCAAGACGTGGTTGAGTTGGCGAGTTGGTTTACGCCTTGACGTGTCCCTGACCCTGCCTGCTGTTACTGTGTTGTTCGGCTAGCAGTTGCTGCAGCTGTAGGCTCGGTTGTAGTGTGTTACTAGCCACCTGGCTAGACTGAGGACGGGACACTGGCCCTGGCACCTGCTCAGGATAAACATCTTGCACCACCACCCCACTTGACTGCGTTGTAGATACAACTTTACGTTGTGTGAAAAATCCATCAATTGATGTTTGGTTTACATTTTCGTATCATCTCTTGTTCGATGCTCATTAAATGCATTGCAAACTAGCTAGCATCCAAATAGTCTTCCCGCCCCAAATTAAGTTTAGCTACGTAATACTGTATCCGGAAAATATTCAAAAAATAGCGCTTCACTTTTTTCACATTTTGTTTTGTTACCCTTAATCCGACATTGATTAAATTCATTATTTCCCTAAAACTTTCTACAAATAATACTCCATAATTACAATGTGAAAGGTGTGTTTAAAATCTGTGAAAATGTATTAAAAATAAAAAACGAAAAAAGCACATACTCTAAGTATTCACAGCCTCTGCTCAATAATTTGTTGAAGCACGTTTGGCAGCAATTACAGCCTCAAGTCTTTTTGAGTATGATGCTACAAGCTTGGAACACCTTTTTTTGGCCGTTTCTCCCATTTTTGTTTTGCAGAATGGTGAGCGTCGGTGCACAGCCATTTTTTTAATCTCTCCAGAGATATTCCATCGTGTTCAAGTCTGGGCTCTGGCTGGGCCACTCAAGGACATTTACAGAGTTGTCCTGTAGCCACTCCTTTGTTATCTTGGCTTTGTGCTAAGTGTCGTTGTCCCGTTGGCAGATGAACCTTCGCCCAAGTCTGAGGTCCAGAACGCTCTGGGGCAGGTTTTTAGCAAAGATGTCTCTATACATTCCTGCATTTATCTTTCCCTCAAATCTCCCAGTTTTGACTGCCGCTGAAAAACATGTCCACAGCATGATGCTGCCACCACCATGCTGTAGGGCCAGGTGATGAGCAGTGCCTGGTTTCCTCCAGACATGACGCTTGTCATTCAGGCCATAGAATTCAATCTTTGTTTCATCACACCAGATTATATTGATTCTCATGGTCTGGGAGTCCTTCAGGTGCCTTTTGGCAAACTCCAGATTTGCCTTTTACTGAGGAGTGGCTTCTGTCCGGCCACTCTACCATACAGGCCTGATTGGTGGAGTGCTGCAGTTTTAGAATGATGCATTCATGTTCAAGATCACAGTGAAACAAAGACCCCACACTCGAAGACGAATATTGTCTGTGGTAAGCTCAGTATGACCCACATGGATTCTTGACAGAGTGGAAAACCAATATTGAAAAGCTTTATGACTTCAGTGTGCCTTGTTGCATCAAACCAAAAGACTTTAGAAAGTCTGCACCAGTTTTCAGACTCCAGTGAGCATTGGTACTTCACTGTGAGCTACCTGCAGATGAAAAATGACAGAGGTGAAGTTTATGTTTCATTCATGATGGGAAAACGGCTCCCTTGAAAGGGTTCACATTCCCTATGATGGATGGAGCTCACAGCTGCAGTGCTATCAGTAAGCGTTGACAAGATTCTATAGTCAGTGCTGCAAATGGAAATATAAGATTAACTTTTTTAGACCGACAGTCAGACAGTGCTGAGGTACATCGCCAACAAACATACACAGCTCCACACCTTTGTAATTAATCAAATAGCTTGGTTGCACATGCCATACAATTTAGTTTAAAGATCGATTTAATTTATTCTCTTCTTGATGTTAACCCCAACTTGGAATAAACCATGTAATTTAGATTTTAACCTAATTTTATCTTTGGACTTTCTTTTTCCTTTGTTGCTGCATGGCAAGGACCGTCAGTAAAGAACAAGTCACAACTGAGGTGACAAAAGGGCACTACAGGTGCAAATGGAAAAAGAGGAGACTTGTAACACAATTATATATTGGTGGATTTTCATAATAGTAAGCTATTTAAAATGACAGGATTTTAGTTAATCTTCTTTGTCTGCTGAAGTCCAAAATAAGGCAGATATAGACTGCAATTTAGCCCTAAAACACAACCTGGTGAGAACCACTGCTTCATCTGTGTGTTTTAGGTTGGGTAGATATAAACCACCTTGTTCATATGGAATTTGAAGGACCTATAAATGGATTCTTAGAGATTTTTAAAGACCACATGGTGTCGCACAGTAGAGGAAGAAATTAAATTCTTCCTCTACTGTGAGCCTGGTAAACAGAAAACAGCCCAGAATCGACCAGGGTGGAGGACCTTCATTGCTGCCTTACATGCCAAAGGCATAATGGGCAATAACTAACAAACTATAACTAGAAATTTCTAATTCCAGAAAAATACTCTGCATTTGTTTTTATAAGGTGAGAAGAAATTGGAATATTCTGAAAAAAATTAAAGGATTTTGGTAGAATTTACATTTTAATTACATTAATTCTGCCCATGAGTGAATTAGGCAGTAAATCCATACTTTTATCATTCTTTCAATAACTAGATACAGTATTTAACCTTTAAACACTGTTCGTTGCTAACCCCCTAATTTCTTGTTCTTGGTCAAGTTTGACCGGACAGTTTTAACTGCTCTTATGTTAACATAAATACCAATAAAAATGACAAAAAGTATTTTCAATAGAACATTTATTGTAAAAATAAACTTATTAGAACATTAACATCTACAACGTGTGTGTGTTTCTGTGTGTGCGTGCACAAATGGCAAATTGCAGTCATGGTGCATTGTCCCTTGCAGATGAAAGCTTTGCACCAGTGTGACAAATAGCACGAGAAAGAAGTAGATATTGAAACATTGTTTGATTTGGAATGTTCTCCTCGTGGGTTGAGGGCTCATAAGCACGGGAAAGAAGTGCAATCCCATGATTTACACTAAACTACTTTGGGAAAGGTGTGTTTCATGGGATCATTTTTGACTGGAACAGTGTTAGAAGGCATGTACCGTAGACCTGGTCAAGATTATAGGCTGAAGTTCAAGCCAAGCATCTGAATGGCAAAGAAAGGTGATTTAAGTGACTTTGAACGTGGCATGGTTGTTGGTGCCAGATGGGCTGGTTTGAGTATTTTAGAACATGCTGATCTACTGGGATTTTCCCACACAACCATCTCTAGGGTTTACATAGAATGGTCTGAAAAAGAGAAAATATACAATGAGCTGCAGTTCTCTGGGCAAAAATGCCTTGTGGATGGCAGAGGTCACAGGAGAATGGCCAGACTGGGTCGAGCTGATAGAAAGGCAACAAAACTCAGGTCTGCAGAACAGCATATCTGAACACACAACACGTCGATCCTTGAAGCAGATTGGCTACAGCAGCAGAAAATGACATTGGGTGTCACTCCTTTCAGCTAAGAACTGGAAACTGAAGGTAAAATTAGCATGAGCTTACCAAAATTGGACAAAAGAAGATCAATAAAATCCCCTGGTCTGATGGGTCTCAATTTTTACTGCAACATTCAGCAACCAACTCTCCTGTTATCTCTCTGAGGACCATCTCATCCTAACCAGGCTTCACAACAGGCCAGTATGTACTGTGCATCTGGAAAGTAACTATTCACAGTGCTTCACGTTTTCCACATTTTGTTACGTTACTTATTCCGAAATGAATAAAATTTATTATTTCCCTCAGAATTCTACTAACAATACCCCATAATAACAATTTAAAAGTGTGTATGAAATCTTAACAAATTTATTAAAAATAAAAACAAAAGCACATGTACATAAGTATTCACCTGATGGCCATACTGATAGAGCTCCAGCATTACTCTGTAGAGAGAGGAGAACCTTCCAGAAGAACAACCATCTTTGCAGCACTCAACCAATCAGGCCTGTATGGTTTATTGGCCAGATGGAAGCCACTCCTCAGGAAAAGGCACATGAGAGCCCGCCTGGAGTACCAAAAGGCACCTGAAGGACTCACAGACCATGAGAAACAAAATTATCTGATCTGATGAAACAAAGATTGAACTCTATAGTATGAATGGCAAATGTCATGTCTGGAGGAAACCAGGCACCACTCATCATATGGCCAATACCATCCCTACAGTGAAGCATGGTGGTGGCAGCATCATGCTGTGGATATGTTTTCCAGCAGCAGGAACTGGGAGACTAGTCAGGGTCAAGGGAAAGATCAAAGCAGCAATGTACAGAGACATCCTTGCTGAAAACCTGCTTCTTAGCGCACTTCCAAATATGACAATGACCCTAAGCACCAAGATTAACATCCTTTGCAAAACATGATGGTGAGTTGTGCAGAGCAAGTCAGGCCTTTTCACTTTACCATGGCTAGGCGCCACAGCAAAACCATTGCTGTTAAACCAAGAAAAAAATGGAAAAACACAAAACTTCTGTCACATATTTGACACATGAATTGCCTTTTTGCTTGCCACGTCGAAAATCTGTCTGGTTATGGCACTGTTCTTAAAGTTATTCAACTCGTTGTGCCAGCAAGCACGAGAAACAGTACTGAGCGCACTGTCCAATTAATCTGTTCTTGTTTAAAAATTATCCAGCTCATGTCTAAGTGACGTCGCACCTCGGAGTCAGACTTTTCAACTGATAAACTCCAAAAACCCCTAGCCAGCTAACTACAGCTATTGTGTAGATGACAACAACACAAGGGAGAAAGTAAAAATTGCACAAAGGAAGAAGTGTAATTACGATATCGGTGAGGGAAGCACAAGAACATGAGCTGTCCTGAGGTGCTTATAATGTCAGTGAGTTGCTTCCCACTGGGGTTGCCAAAGTGCATTGTTGTATTACTATGTCCTTAACCGTATGTGATTTGCTGACAGAACATGACAGAACGTACTAAAATAGCTAATATCAGAGTGACAGAAGCACTTTCAATTATTAAAATTTTCACTGAAACTAAGACATACACCCTTATAAAACAGTATTTTAGGATTTATTATCATAATAGGATCTAATAGACTCATATGAGATTTAAAACGGTTTTAAGGAGCTATGTTATATAGAAGTCTGTTTTTGGCTTATTTTATGTGATTTGCATAGTAACCAATCCAGTAAGACTCTGCTAGAATACTCTTAACAGGATTATTATATACTTGATATGGTTCCAAATGATAATTAGAAAATTCAAAATAACTAAAAAGGGCCACTATGAAGTTAAATCTGCTTGTGACAAGAAATCAAACAATATAAATAACATTATTCCAAACACAAGTTTCATTACAAAAATGGGGTTAATGAGGAAAAGCCCTTTCCCGTTCTGTTGTATGTTATTTTTTTCATTTTCTTTACCTGAAAACACTGCATTCCAATAGCCAACTGCATTGCACTAAAATAAATGCAAAATTTGTCCACCTTTTGGCAAGTACAAACTTTTTTATTTCTTTGCTAGTGGATTCAAGCACTAAATGACTGAAAGTTCCTCTTCCCAGTGTATATTGTGATACAATATCGTTCAAAAGTTTGGGGTCACTCAGGAATTTGCATGTGTTTTGATAGAAATTGATACCTTCATTCACCAAGGTGGCATTACATTGATAAGAAATTATTGTCAGAACAAGATTAGTTACAGATGAGTTAAAAGACGCCATTATTAGGACACTTGTAATGATTACTCCCAAAGATTGAAAGAACACTGTTTATTATAAACAGGAATAAATACCTTTCAAGGGCGACGGCACAGAATAATAATCCAAGGCAGAAACTCAACCAAACAATGCAGGGGTCAGGCCAGAACAACACAGGAATGCAGGCAAAGGTACAGAGGAAAAACCAAGGCAGAATAATCAAATACTATGCAAAGGTCAAACCGAAATAACAATATATATCAATGGAATGCTCAGAAAGGGAATATAATACTCACAATACCTCGCAAAGAGGCAATGGTGAGTGTGTGGCTTAAATAGGACTGGGTGAGAGCAGGTGTTCAGAATTTGGATGATTGAGTCCGGGTTATGGGAATTGTAGTTCTGAACAGGGATGACTAGGGAAGCTGTAGTCCACAGGAAGAAGAACTGGGGAATGGGAATTGTAGTTCTGAGCAATGTAGAATAGGGAAGAGGCAGTTTCCAGGGAAGGGGAACTGGGGAACGTTACAACACTGAAATAATGACTGCTGAAAAACTGACTTTATTCGATTTGAATAATTATTAACAAATCAGTACATTTCCAATAAGGATAGATATTTGGTAATGGCTTTCATAAAAATGTTCAACATTGTTCATTCCAAACAGTTCAAACTCCACCAAGCTTGTGGTCTCCCTGGATGTAGAGAAAGCCTTAGAATTAAATTTTGCTTGTGGACCGGCTTCCGTATGAATCCACAAGTGCTAGTGTCTGTAAGAATGACACTCGTTATGACTTATTTGCCACGGAACGTGGGACCAGGCAGGGTTACCCTCTGTCCCCCTTAATCTTCGCCATCACCATTGAGCCCCTTTTGGTGGCATTGCGGGCCTCTCTATTTCCAGGGTTTATTATTATGGGCAACCCCGCAGCCTCCTTACCCTCCACTCTCTCCATTGTGGAAACTTTGGTTATTTTTCTGGACACAAGCTTAATCTCTAAATGAGCGAGTGCTTCCCAATCAATGGAGGGTTGCGGTTGCAGATTCAGCTACCTTGGAGTGAATGTGACTCACTCGTTATCTGCGCTTATCTCTGCAAACTTTCCCTCCATTCTTATTCAGATGAAGGCTGATTTTCAGAGGTGGGGTAATTTACCTGTGTCATTTATAGGAAAGATTAATGCTGTTTAAATTTATATTTTTCCCATATTTCTTTACCCATTGTTCTTGCCCAAGTCTTATTTCAAGTCAACTATTCAGGCTGTTACTCTTTCGTTGGGGAGGAAAGGTACCTAGTCTCAGTAGGCATTTCCCAATTTTCTTTATTATTGGGCAGCCAACTTTCAGAAGCTCCCATTGTGGTTACATTCTTCAAGTACTCCTTGGTGCCACATAGAGATACTATCCTGCACGTCTACGTCTTTGAAGGCTTTACTGTGTTCTGCTCTCCCAATTTCCCTCTCTCACTACACTGGCAATCCTTCAGTCCAGTCCACACTAAAGATTTGGTACCAGTTTCATTTTTAATTCTCCTCTGTATCCACTGTAGGTCCTATTGACACAAACCACATATTTTTTTACTTTTACATTTTAATCAATTAGCAGACGCTCTTATCCAGTGCGACTTACAGTGAATGCATACACTTAAGCGAATCTAGGTGAAACAACCACAACTTAGTAGTAACAGCATTCAACATATGAAACAGTGAATAGTACTGTGTAGGATCATACAGATAACAAAAACATTTAAATATAACAAAAATGGAATACCACTAATATATAAGTACTCATTGAAGAGGAAGGTTTTTAGACAATTCCTGAAGATGGGTAAAGACTGCTGTTCTAGCCTCCAATGGAACTGGTTCCACCATTGAGGAGCCAGGACGGAGAAGAGTTTTGACTGCTTGGATTTGGAGTTGACCTCCCGAAGGCATGGGACAGTCAGTAGCCCAGAGGTTGCAGAACGGAGAGCCTGTGTAGGGGTCTAGGGTTAGAGCATCAACTGAAGATGGGGGGGAGCTCCTCTTGTTGCTCCGTAGGCGAGCACCATCACCTTATAACGGATTCGAGCTTCAACTTGGAGCCAGTGGAGTGTGTGTAGAAGTGGGGTGATGTGGAAGAACTTGGGAAGGTTGAACAACAGGCGGGCCTCTGTATTCTGAATGAGTTGAAGTGGTTTGGAGGCACATGCCGGGAGACATACCAGGAGTGAGTTGCATTAATCCAGATATGAGATGATGAGTGCCTGGGTGACTACATTGGTTGCTTCCTGGGTGAGATATGGTCATGCTCTGCGAATGGTATAGAGCATGAACCTGCAGTAAAGAGTCACAGCCTTGATGTTAGCAGAGAACAAGAGAGTATCATTCAGGGTCACGCCAAGGTTCTTTACACTCTGGGATGGCGACACTGCAGTTGTCAACTGTGATGGACATGTCCTGGAGATATCAGCCAGGCATGCAGATACGCGGGTTATTGCCTGGATGTCAGAAGGGGGGAAGAAGAGAAATAGTTGAGTGTCATCAGCATAGCAGTGGTAGGAGAGTCCATGTGAGGTAATGATTGAGCCAAGGGATTTGGTGTAGAGAGAGAAGAATAGAGGACCTAGAACAGAGCCTTGAGGAACACCAGTGGAGAGTGTCCGTGCAGCAGACAAAGACCCACTCCGTGTCACCTGGTAAGACCGGCCTGCCAGGTAGGATGCAATCCAGGAGTGTGCAGAGCCTGAGATACTGAGATCTGAGATGGTGGAAAGTAGGATGTGATGGTTCACAGTGTCGAAGGCTGCAGAATGATCTAGAAGAATGAGAACAGAGGAGAGTTAGCTGGACCTTGCAAAGAGCTTCTGTTACATGGAGTAGAGCAGTCTCAGTCTCAGGGAGCAAATCTCAAATGATGAGAGAGGTGAGGAATGGGAGGAGTTCTGTAGCGATGGTCTGCAGGAGGGATGAGGGAATAGGGTCGAGTGGGCATGTTGTTGGGCAGCTGGATCTCACTAGCTGCAGAGTGTCATCTGGTGAGAGAGGGGAGAAATAAGTAAGTGCATGGGCAGGTTTGATGATGAAGCAAACAGTGGACACACAGGGTTGCATCATTACAAACCCATCTACTTTCTTTTCAAAATGGTGAACAAAGTCAGCAGAGAGGGAAGATGGCAGGGGAGGAGTTTGAGGGTTGAGGAGAGAAGAGACGGTGTAAAATAGTTTCCTGGGGTTGGAGGATGAAGCTTGAAATTGTGAGTGATAGAAAGTGGCTTCAGCAGCAGACAGAGAGGAGGAGAAGGTGGCAAGGAGGGATTGGAAGGATTCCATGTCATTTTAAACTCATTGTGAGACAATTGAGGAGAGTAGAGTGGAAGAGGTACAGTAGACAGGAGGGAGAAGGAACTAGGAGATGGGAGAGATGGCAGGATGTAGGAGGAGAGAGCAGTTGGTGAGAGAGAATGTGTGTTCCGGCGGTGTGAGACCTGGGTAGGGACAGACAGTATAGGGGTAGAAGAGAGAGAAAGAAAGGAGACAAAATAGTGGTCAGACTAGCGGGGTGGTGATGAGACTAATCGACAGGCGGCATCTAGTGAAGATCAGATCCAAAGCGTTGCCTGCTTTGTGTGTAGGGGTCATCTGGATAGGGGTGAGGTCAAACGAGGAGAGGAGTGGGAGGAGAGCAGTGGTGAGAAATTATTCAAATGTATATTCCTTCCCTCCCTTATTGACAATGCCTTCCATGAACTTTATCACAATGGTATTTTCTCTAGCTTCCCTGGTCTGGCCTCTAAACACTGTTTGCCTCCATCAAATTTTTGTCACTATCTCGAGAAATGACTTTTGGTTTCCTCACAATTTTCAGGCTTTCCTAAATGTTACCTCCAAACCAGTCTTGGGATGCTATATTAATTCTCATGCCTAGACAGAAAGCAGTAAGTTCTCAGGTATAGTCATGTATTATTGGTTTCAACAAACACTCCACTAACACCTGCTGCCAGAAAAAATTAAGGACCATATTTTAGCGTGTATAATACACACTTTATACGTGATTTCACAAACCATGCAATCCACCTATGTGGTATGTGTAGGTGCACATTATATGAAACATTTATTACACCAGATAGAAATACATTCATGTTTTCTTTTGTTTTAGTGCCTTTTACAGAAGTCTATGTCAATGATATCGACATACAAATCTGTCAAGTAGCAAGCATGGAGAAGACTTATTTACAGGTTATTTGCAACAAATAAATAAATATTAAGCAATAACACTATCGATACATTTTATTTTTTCATTAAATGTCTACCTTAGAAAAGAACAGTGTTTTTTAAATGATTTGATCATCATCTTCATCGCTAATATCTGTGAAGCCATCAAAATGTTTGTTAGCTTTCATTGTCACAATTAAGTGTGTGCAGGTGCAGGTGTGAGGGAGACAAACGCGATGACGAGTAGAAAATAAACATGGTTTAATATACTGAATAACACGAAAAAAGTGACAAGTGAGTCAAAAGACTAACCCTAAAACAATGAACGACAGCTACAAAACATTTAAATACATGACTAATTGGGAACACTGTAAAAAATAAAAGGTTGTGAAAACTCAAAATTTCAAGGCAACTTGCTGCACTAGATTTTTGAGTTGTGAGGCCAACTCAAAATCCTAAGTTTTCGTGCCAACTACTTATGTTTTGTTCAATCTCTCAACTATAATCTTTTTGTCCAATGGACACATTTTTCAATGTTGAACACACTTACATCTTTAGATTGAATGGACTTGAAGTTTGATTTTGACTGAATAAAAAATTGTACTTAAATGTGTGTTTTGAGAACGTAAGTTTAAGTTACTACTAAAATACAGAATGCTCTGCTCCCAGAGGCCCAAAGACATCTGATTGTCATCATCCCCTTGTATAATAAGGGACACATTCAGATTTGGGACACCAGGTGAGAGCAATTATCTGTGCAAAAATACTATAGTGGTAGATGGTCTAATCATTGAATGCCGATTTATGTTACGGTTTCGAAATATGTTGATCAAGCTACATCATAACTAATTTCACAGCAAGTCGTGTAATACCAAAATATATATATGTACTTTTCTTCCATTAAATTTATAAAAGATTATGTTAAACCATCTTAGAATCTACAAATGATGAATTACCCATGATTCTTTAGAAACATTCAAAATTTAAGTTCTCAAAACTTCACATTTTGGGGCAATGTGACTCTATTTTCTAAGTTGAGTGAACACATTTTTCTTTTCTGGCTGAACTCGTTTTTATACAGTTAGACAAGTCAACTCAGAATTATGTGTTCACTCAATTTATTATTCACAGTTCAGCAAACTTATAAGCAAACTTACAAAAGTTTGTTGGATTAACTTAGTTTTGCATGTAAATGTCATGTTTCCTAGAAAATGTATTCACTCAACTTAAAAAATATAGTAAACTCAATGTTTGCAAGTTGTTTTTTTTACAGTGAAGTTAATGCAGCTGGATAACTAATGAAGAAGACTGATTGGTTACGGAACTCATGTGATCTAAACAGTAGTAGGAAAACCAGACTATATACAGAATACACAGGAAAATTTTATACACATCATGGAACTCAATCATAATTGCAAACCGGAGAGAAACTTTTGTTTAGCCATTTAAAAAAGGCAGACTTTAATACACGAGTTAACTCAAAATGCTTTGTTCTTATTTCGATTAGCACCGCTATTATGTGTTATAGGTGAGTGCGCGTATATACACTCACCTAAAAGATTATTAGGAACACCATACTAATACTGTGTTTGACCCCCTTTCACCTTCAAAACTGCCTTAATTCTACGTGGCATTGATTCAACAAGGTGCTGAAAGCAATCTTTAGAAATGTTGATCCATATTGATAGGATAGCATCTTGCAGTTGATGGAGATTTGTGGGATGCACATCCAGGGCACGAAGCTCCCGTTCCACCACATCCCAAAGATGCTCTATTGGGTTGAGATCTGGTGACTGTGGGGGCCATTTTAGTACAGTGAACTCATTGTCATGTTTAAGAAACCAAATTGAAATGATTCAAGCTTTGTGACATGGTGGATTATCCTGCTGGAAGTAGCCGTCAGAGGATGGGTACATGGTGGCCATAAAGGGTTGGACATGGTCAGAAACAATGCTCAGGTAGGCCGTGGCATTTAAACGATGCCCAATTGGCACCAAGGGGCCTAAAGTGTGCCAAGAAAACATCTCCCAAACCATTACACCACCACCACCAGCCTGCACAGTGTTAACAAGGCATGATGGATCCATGTTCTCATTCTGTTTACGCCAAATTCTGACTCTACCATCTGAATGTCTCAACAGAAATTGAGACTCATTAGACCAGGCAACATTTTTACAGTCTTCAACTGTCCCAATTTTGGTCTGCTCTTGCAAATTGTAGCCACTTTTTCCTATGTGTAGTGGAGATGAGTGGTACCCGGTGGGGTCTTCTGCTGTTGTAGCCCATCCGCCTCAAGGTTGTGTGTGTTGTGGCTTCACAAATGCTTTGCTGCATACCTTGATTATAACAAGTGGTTATTTCAGTCAAAGTTGCCCTTCTATCTGCTTGAAGCAGTCGGCCCATTCTCCCCTGACCTCTAGCATCAACAAGGCATTTTCACTCGCAGGACTGCCGCATACTGGATGTTTTTCCCTTTTTACACCATTCTTTGTAAACCCTAGAAATGGTTGTGCGTGTAACTGAGCAGATTGTGAAATACTCAGACCAGCCCGTCTGGCACCAACAAACATGCCACGCTCAAAATTGCTTAAATCACCTTTTCTTTCCCATTCTGACATTCAGTTTGGAGTTCAGGAGATTGTCTTGAGCAGAACCACACCCCTAAATGCATTGAACCAACTGTCATGTGATTGGTTGAGGAGATCATTGCATTAAGGATAAATTGAACGGGTGTTCCTAATAATCCTTTAGGTGAGTGTATAGATAATTTATTACATAAAACAGAATATCTGCATGCTATAGGATGGTGCGTGACATACGTGAGTGCGTGTTGTTATATTCACTACAATCCAGTACACTCTTCGGGACTGCACCAAATTGTTTTATAACAGATGGCAACCTTTTCGTTCTTATTTTTAAATCCCCTAGACACTGCGTGAAGTGCAGATGTTAGCCTATTTTATTTTTGAAAATGTGTTTACTTTTCCTCTTTTTATTTTTTTAATAGGGTGGCGGGTTGGGTGTTGGTGTTGGGGGGGGGTGAGAGGGGTCATGTTTGGTGGAAGGGTTGTACTGTTAAGGGGAGGTGTACGAGGGGTAAAATATAATATGCGTTTGTTTGTTAATTTTGCATGTAACCTTAATAAAAAAACAATAACAGAAAGAACATGTTTATAAAAAGGATTGGCAGCCTGAGGAAACCCTACACATTTTTTATTTGGCATTGTATTTGAGGAACTACAAACTGTCTTGAATACAAATCAGTTTGAACCACTCGCTTTCATCACAAGCCAAGCTAGAAACAATTGTAAGGTTGACTTAAGTCAAAGAGTAACAAGTGAGAGAACTGCAAAGATTCCATTTTGTCTCATTCTTACTCTACTGAGAGACATGAGAGAAACATCAACCCTTAGTGGACAACTGTAGGGAACACATATTATGATCTAATATGCACACTTTTAAGTGTGTCAGTAGTTAACCTTTCAAAGGCTATATTCTCGAACGTCATCTCGCAAACCGTACATGCTAGCAGCTAAAGCTTCAGACGAAAAGATCAGACGAAAATAATTAATGGTGGTTCATCCCTGTGGGTTAAACAGAGCCAGAACTATGGTCGGTCATGTTTTTAGGACGGTCACCTTTTTTACCAATCACATTACAGATAGGAAGTAGGAAGTGAAATTGACAAAATAACAACTCTGCAATGATGTAGGACATCATCCTGCACAACACCAATACTATTTGTAAGTGAATAATGAAAGGGATTTAAAAAACGAATAGAAATATAGTAAGAAATGTGTGCAGCATTTTGATGTTGACTTGTTTGTATGGCCATCAAACTTTGCTCACTGTTCCAGGAGCCCTGGGGGCTTGACAGTATGCATTGAAAAGCCTTATTCATGGTTTAACACTTAAAAACTACAAAATATACGTACGTTCTTTAGATTTTTAGGATAAATATTCAATAAAACAAAATTCAATGACCCAGGATGTTGGAATTCATTCATCCATGTTGTAGCCATGGGTCTTCTAAATCCAAAACCATAAGGCACTTTACTTATTAAGGAACTGGAAGCTGGGCATAACATCCTCTGAAGACCAGGGGACACTGGCTGATTAAAGCTACCTCCTAGCTGGGCAGGACTGAGCACTAAAATTTTACAACTGCCACATAATAAGAAACAAAAATAATACCAGCACAAGTAAGCTGGGTCAGGTCTGGTTAGTCCCTGGATGGGAGACCAATGCTGCTGGATGTGGTTTTGGAGGGCCAGTAGGGGGCACTCTTCCCTCTGGTCTAAAGATCATTCCCAAGTTAATTGTCTCATTCACCCACCCCCCTTCTCCCCAGGCCATTGCTGCAAATGAGATTATGTTTTCAGTCAACTTGCCTGGTAAAATAAAGGTAAAATAATTCATTTTAAATATGAGGGCCTGGCTGTCAAATCCATTAAATCCAATCAATGTTGAATGTCTGTGTGCAGCTGTGTTTGTGAGACACAATTGCATATGTGCCCCTTATCCTAAAGGTTAATTACAGTTACATACAGTACCACTAAAAAATGTTGACACCCTAACCGATTCAACAGAATGGGTGTGTTGAAACCTTTGAATTGTACAGTTTGTAATATACACAATATGACTGGAAGCATCTTTGTCAGTTTATGTCTCTCAGTGTTGTCTTTCTACCACTGCAGCAGTTGAACTGTCTATACTGGGCCCAGCTACATCCTAGTTCTCAATACTTTAATTCAACACATGTATCATACAAGGAAGCAAACAGTTAAATCACAATACCTAATATAACAGCCTAACTACTTACAGTTTATTGCAAATGAGTGCCTGTTTTAGCCTGTGTTTAGTTCACCCAACCGCCGGGTTAATTACATAGTGTACACTGTATGCATTAATTTAATAAATACATAGTTGCTTGTGTTTAATGTAAAGCAATGTACAAATATGTAGTTAGTAGCTTTTTCGTAATTCATTTGTTATGTTGTCGACGTATCGACAGTACTGTGTATTGCAAGTAGCTTAGTCTATATTATGTTCCCCGTTTCTCCCTTGCTTTAATTCACTTATTCTGCTATGGTGAAATACAATATACAGACAAAAACATTAGCAAAAGGTTACTACTAGTTAATAGCTTGCTACTCCTACATTAACGGTTTGACAGAGCCTTTAAAAAACTTTATTTTCTTGTTTTTTAAACTACATTGACTGTACTACTACACTGCTCAAAAAAAAAAAGGGAACTCTTAAACAACACAATGTAACTCCAAGTCAATCACACTTCTGTGAAATCACACTGTCCACCCAGGAAGCAACACTGATTGACAATCAATTTCATATGCTGTTGTGCAAATGGAACAGAAAACAGGTAGAAATGATATGCAATTAGCAAGACACCCCCAATAAAGGAGTGGTTCTGCAGGTGGTGACCACAGACCACTTCTCAGTTCCTATGCTTCCTGGCTGATGTTTTGGTCACTTTCGAATGCTAGCAGTGCTTTCACTCTAGTGGTAGCATGAGACGGAGTCTACAACCCACACAAGTGTCTCAGGTAGTGCAGCTCATCCAGGATGGCACATCAATGCGAGCTGTGGCAAGAAGGTTTGCTGTGTCTGTCAGCATAGTGTCCAGAGCATGGAGGCGCTACCAGGAGGCAGGCCAGTACTAGGAGACGTGGAGGAGGCCTTAAGAGGGCAACAACCCAGCAGCAGGACCGCTACCTCCGCCTTTGTGGGGTGGCATTTGTTTGGGGGGCCGCACAGCCCTCCATGTGTTCGCCAGAGGTAGCCTGACTGCCATTAGAGATCCTCAGACCCCTTGTGAGACCATATGCTGGTGCGGTTGGCCCTGGGTTCCTCCTAATGTAAGACAATGCTAGACCTCACGTCGCTGGAGTGTGTCAGCAGTTCCTGCAAGAGGAATGCATTGATGCTATGAACTGGCCCGCCCATTCCCCAGACCTGAATCCGATTGAGCACATCTGGGACATCATGTCTCGCTCCATCCACCAACGCCACATTGCACCACAGACTGTCCAGGAGTTGGCGGACGCTTTAGTCCAGGTCTGGGAGGACATCCCTCAGGAGACCATCTGCCACCTCATCAGGAGCATGGCCAGGCATTGTAGAGAGGTCATACGGGCACTCGGAGGCCACACACACTACTGACACACACTACTACATTTTGACTTATTTTAAGGACATAACATCAAAGTTGGATCAGCCTGTAGTGTGGTATTCCACTCTGATTTTGAGTGTGACTCCATATCCAGACCTCCATGGGTTGATAAATTTGATTTCCATTGATAATTTTTGTGTGATTTTGTTGTCAGCACATTCAACTATGTAAGGACGAAAGTATTTCATACGATTAGTTCAGTCATTTAGATCTAGGATGTGTTATCTTAGTGTTCCCTTTATTTTTTTGAGCAGTGTATAATCTAACTAGTTCAATGCTAACACGTACATACATATATACATATATATATACTGTAACTTAAAATACTGTCATAGGTTGAATTAAGTGTTGTTCTAAGCTACAGTATGCTGTTTATTTATTTATTCATTTTATATTTTATTTATTGTTGTATTTTATTTGCGTACTTTTCTATGTTATCTGTATTTTTGTCATTTACCTCTTTGAGTGTTTGTTTTTCTGCATGTACTGCTTAGTTACTGAATGTGTTGTTATTTGTTTACTTCCAATACAAAATAAAATGATTGTAAAAAATAATAATATCAACCTTTGCCAGAATGATAGTAAGAAAATAGTAATGGAGGAGGGAAGGAACAGCTTATAATCTGAAGCGTACAGTATGACCTCATATGTGACACATGGTGGAGGTAGTGTTATGGCATGGGCATGTATATCTGCCAATGGAACTGGTTCCCTGTATTTATTGATAATGTAGCAGAAGAGTTTTCAACAGAACATCAGGCCATCAGTCAAGGAGCTAAACCTGAGCTGCAAATGGGTTATCCAATAACACAGCGACCATAAAACATTCCAGAAAATCTACAAAAAATTGGCTCAGATGGAATATGATTTGTGTATGACTTGGGCAAGTCAAAGTACTGACCTTAATCTACTCAAGATGTGATGGCAGGACCTGAAGCGGACAGTTATGGTTTATGTATTTACTGTATATATTTTAATAATCAGTAAAAATCATGAGGATCGCAGTAGGGTTTATGGTATGAGGTGAAGCTCAAGCTAAAGCCCAAATGTACCCATTTCTCACCATCCTTGCTCCTGTATTTGCATGTATTGCTGGTCTTCAAGCTCATTTATTGAATGTCTTTTTATTCCTATTGTAATTTATTTTACATATGTATCACTATACTGCCTAATTTCTTAGATTAGTGGCATATTTTTGCAATGGGAATTCTGTTTCGACTTCATTGGTCCTGGGAAATGTAGTGGTCTAAACTCTTGCCTCATGTGTACAAGTACGGTACTGTGTTCCCACACTGTAAAAAAATGTTTGACTCAAAATTATTGACCACATAGGAGTGAACTTAACTCCTAAAGTTGGCGCAACTTTCCTAAATTTGGCGCAACTTTCCTAAAGTTGCCGCAACTTAACTGAGTCAAAGCATTTTTTACAGGGCATGGGCTCAATTTGTTATTCTGGCCCATGGCTGTTCTTAATCAAGTCAAGTCAAGTCAAGTCAAGTTTATTTATCATGTGCATCGAATAACATACATCATCCCATACAGAGAAATTCTTTTTGACATGGCACGGCGATTCTATGCAGTGGGCTTAAAAACAAGAATTACAACAATATAAGAATTTTAAAATAATAATGGCAATAGTAATAGTAATACTAAACGCTATGTACTAAGCAGTGGTCT
>JACXGM010013609.1:0-22861 GCA_016801145.1 Umbra pygmaea | reverse complement strand
GGTACAGCCAGAAGAGGACTGGCCACCCCCTTGAGTCTGGCCTCTCTCTAGGTTTCTTCCTAGGTCCCTCCTACTAGGGAGTTTTTCCTAGCCACTGTGCATCACTTTTGTTGCTTGCTTTTGGGGGTCTCGGGCCGGGTGTCTGTCAAAGCACTTTGTGACAACTGCTGTTGTAAAAAGGGCTTTATAAAATAAATTTAATTGATTGATTGAAACCATGGCAGAGCTAAACATACCACTCTCTGGTTTACCAAGTTATCAGATATGTCAAAAGATTCAAAATATGAAGGAACCAAATAGATACAGTACACCCAACAGACCTCTCAACACTCCCTTTGAACTGGATAATGAACTGTTTATGGATGATTCATCGATTGTTGCGGCATCTGGCCCCGCTCCTAAGTCTAATTAGTCAAGATGGCTAGACTTTTAATGATGTTTAAAATGTTTATTTCCAATAAAAATGTAATTAACATTTATTGCATTCTTTAAACATTTGTCTTGAGCATACACACTGATTATACGGTCTCAATACATTTAAACATTTTTGATATTTTCTAACAAAACAATCTACCATATTATCATTATTTGTTAAATCAACATGATATAGATCTAAAACATTTTCAAAGGATAGGCCTTGGGCTCTTTGGCACAAATATAATATACAATGCTGTCCACAGGTTGTTGAAAATCATCTTGTACTTGTTTCTTGCTGTTAAATAGCTTTAACCCATTTCTGTTCAAAAATTGTTTGATGTAGGTAGGGAATTCAGAAAAGTTTTGGGGGAACCCATAAGAATCTAAACAAGTTGTAATTTTTCTAGCCCCTTCCTATTCTATGGTCAAAGCAAGCCAGTGTTCACCAGGCATGTGTTTTGGGTGGGTATTGACGATGAACATTGATGTTTGACTTGATTTGTTGATCCATTTTTCTGAAGGTGATTCATCACAGGCCCAAACACCGCAAAACTTGTTTTCAACCATTCTTTGCATAAACTCTTGAATATCTTGAGTGTTCATCTTAAAAATAATCAACCAACACTTGTCTTCGTGACTTCACTTCCAAGATTGAATCAGAACAGGCGTAAACAATCATAGTAACTGTACGTGCCAAAAGTTCATGGAAACGCATTTCCAATCTAAGACTCCCTGTGGACACTAGTGACAGATATCCTGTGGTATCTTCATCAGGCATTAAATTAAATGTATACAAGGTATAGCCATTTACAAATTCATGTCTATCAATCGGTAAAGGAAAGTCTTTTAAATGCCTACCCATTGCCAGATATAAATTATAAAATTCCCTGAAACATAGTCCGTGTCCAAAATTGGGTTGAAAGGCCTTGGCAGGTATTTGACGTCCGTCCTGACAGAGGGCTATATACTCTGAATTAAAATGTTGGAAATTAAATGGGTTTTGATCAAAACTACCTGTACTTGTAGCATGATCAACCAGACCTATAACTATGTAACGTGGTAGTGAGCCTAAAAACAAATTATCTTGACTACAGCTTCTACTCCCCGCTGGTATGGTAAATGTTTTCATTGTGATTCTTTGGAGGGGGTAAAAAACGTTACCTCTCATCAACGCCTGTGCATGACCCAACCTAACGGCTGGTGCAACAGTCACTTTTTTCACATAAAGAGCTGCACTCATTATTTTTAAAGCAAAGTCACCATCTGCGGCAGCCATCAAGCAAAATTCATCTTTCGCCCTTGATAGTTTGACTCTCACGTCAACAGCATTGATGAGTAATCGTTCTTGAAAGAATATGTCAGAGTGTATTGGACCCAATACTTGAAAAGTTTGAGAGTTTGCACTGTATCTAGCTCTTGTTGTAAGCCCTTTATTGACATTTGCTGCTGGATCTATAGATGCCATAGAAGCGCCAGCAGTATCCTTGCTAAACAGGCCGGCGCTGAATTGCGTGCTCAATGTATCTTCAGAGTAGTTGAGCAAACATTCCATAATGGCCCTGTAAGGGTGTGTGGAGCTGCTTTGGGTGATTAATCTATCTCCTAGCGTTACATCAACTTGCGAGAATATTGTGGCCACGGGTTAATTAATGAGTCCAACCTTTGCATCCGCTACAATATTCGTTCCATCCCGTTTACAAATTTTCAGTGACAGATAGATCATCGTGTTATTCAGATCAACGTATTGATCACCATTCCCTGGTATGAAAAATTCTATAGGTCCATTGTCTGTAAGAGCTGAAATTGGTTCTATTTCCACATAACTTGACCGATCTATTGAAAACTGGGTCATGGGTGCCGAAAAAAGATCAAGCTCCGTTTTTAAGGCTTCAGATGACATACGGTGTAAAAGAGCCATTAGAAAATACTTGCTAGACTTTTTCCAGAAGACCTCCTCTTCTTATGTCGCTTTTGTCTTACTGGATTTCTTTTAATCAGTAACCTTCTCTTTTTCGGTTTGGGTAGGGGGCGTAGACCAGGTGGTCTCTTTTTCGGTCGTCGTGATAGCATCATCAAACCACGTGACCCCTGTTGATTATCCGCTCCACTGCGTCTTGTCATGACATTAGACACCACTTCACCTACAATGTTTTTAGCTGCCGTTTTTAAATGAGGTTTGGCTATGTTGAATCCTGACTTGACAAAGGGTAGTACCATTCTAAAGAGATTACGGAATATACCACCTATGCCGGCTCCATACATGGTTGGTGATCCATGATACCCTGCTAACCCATTTCCAACTTGGTTGACATAGTAGGATACATAACGATTAGGATCCAGTTGTGGACTATGAATCATAACCATATTTCTTATGTGTCTTTCACGGGTCGAAAGTGTAGCTTAACAATCACTTTACCGTACAGGAAGACTACAGGTTTATCCTGATCCGTCTTGATATTCTACAATGTCCGTATAGACAAACATGGTGTAAAATCCTGCATGTATGTTTGCAGGGTAGGGGAAGACATTGTCCCTTATCCTGAACCAGGTATCTGGATACAATCCCAATGTGTACGCCAAAGTGCCTTGTGCCTTGAGTGCCAGATTCTGTTCCCAATTTGTGACAACCTATTGAATTAGGGTCATAATTCAAACCCAGTTTATAATTCAATTTATTTACTTCTTTGACTAACTCATGTACAAGATTTTCTATTGTTTTATAATATCCAAACTTTAATCTGATCACTTTGGGTGTATCAGGTCCTCTTTTGCATAAAAAGTCTAGATATTTTCTAAGAATATTACACCAGTTATGTGGGTATGTGATCTCTGTAAGCCCTACTTCCCATTTCCCTTGGAGCTCTATAGGTTTAGCAAAACTTGTTACGTATTCAGAACTTTTATTTTGTTCATATATCTCTGCAGATGCATTGCTAGGTAACGTCAGGTAAAAGCTGCTGTCTTAATCTTTTAACTTGTACACAGGAGGGATACAAGGTATACATTATGTCACTGTAAATAACTCATCACTATAGCCCTGTTCATACTTTTTGTCAAACACATTACGTAACTTTGAGATCCTAACCAGGTCGCCAGTTTTGAATTTGAAAGAAAGTTTATTTTAGCAAAGTGGAAACAACCCATAAAGGTTTTTAAAAGCCTGAAATGTATTCTCAGATGTCACCTCGGAGGGTTTCATACGTATACTCTTGTGGTAACTGTTGTTATACCCTTTCACTAAATCTTGAACAACCTCAACATATCTATGAGTGTTATGGGCTGTAAAATATCTCCACATCCTTTCCTTTAATGTTCTATTGAATTGTTCAACAACAGAAGCTTTTAAATCTGAACCTGTAGCAAAATGTATAATCCTGTTATCCTTCATCAGTTTCTGAAATGTATGGTTAAAGAACTCTTTTCCGCTATCCGTTTGGATTTTTTTAGGTATTCCACTCTCTGACAAAATAGATAAATGCTCTGGTCACCGCAGCTCCAGTCTTATTTTTTAGGACTCTTACATAGGATAGTTTGGAGAAAATGTCTATTACCGTTAAAAGGTATCGATTTCCATCGTTTTGATCGGACAATGCTTGCATGTCACATAAGTCTGCTTGAAATTGCGACAAAGCATGTGTAGAGAAGACTCTATTCCTAGGAAAGTTATTATGTACTGGTTTATGTAATGTATATGCATCTTGCTCAGACAACCATTTGCTAATTTGGTCGTTGCTTAACTTACTACCAGATTCAACTATAGCTCTCTGGAACCAATCTTTTCCACCGAAAGAACCGGGGTTGGATGGAGTAAAATAAACTGCCCAGCCATCCTACCTAATATGGTAACTCTAAAGATATGAGACCAACTCGTATAACCTTATATATATATATATATATATTTATTATGTTTTCACAAGGTTAGAGAAAGTCAACAAGCTTAAGACCTTTTTGCTCAATAACACATGAAAGCACTACATCTAATACATGTAGTACATTTACAGATTCATGCCTCTGTATTTTTAAAACACATACATCAATAACATATGTATACAGACAGAGTAAATGATAAACAGTAAACTCTCTTTGAAACATTGAGTTTAAAACTTTAGGCAAAGCTGTATCAATTTCTTCAGACATAATCTGGGAAATCATCTGTTCTCATTCTAGAGAGTCAACATTACAATGTACATGTTGCATTATTTCATCAATATTTTTGACACATTCAACACTTAAAAAAGTATTGGACTTGTAGAGAAAAACATCATAGACTCTCCTTTCAATAATATACATCAACAGGGCCATAACATCCCTTAAAAAAATATTGGTTTATTCTCTGAAACATCATACAGAGACAGTTACCCATGATGACAGCTTCAAAATTATATTTGTTTAAAACACAGTGTTCAGCAAGATGTAGAATTTTCCTGGTCTTCAGACTTGTTCTGCCAGAACGTCTCAACATCGTAGTGTTTCTTTTTTTTTCAACGATATCTTCAACAAATGTTAGCTGAGCTTGTTTCATCTTAACCGAAGGAACAGTTTCATGTTTTAGTTCATTTAGAAAGACCTCTGTAATACCATGGACCCGGGGTGTTACTACCACAAAGCCTGCAGCTTCCAGGGCTCTTAGCAATGCTGGAATGAGTCGGTCAGACCACAATCTTCTGGTCAGTTCTTCAAAATGTGTGTAGAGGTAGTTGTATGGCTCTGCAAACAAGCACATATGTTGTCGCTGACTGGGGTAGATTATCAAACATCTGTTACAGTTTTCTGTTTTATGCCTGTCAAGTACAACATCCAAACTCGCTGAAACCGATGCCTTTATACTGTCCACAATAGCCGTACTAAGACCCCCATCGAAAACATCTTCAGCCGGTTCTTCAACTGATGTTAAGCATGGTGAGCTGGGTGAGTAAGATGGAGGGCTTGTAGGACCATCAACTTCCCATTGACTCACTTTCCATTCTTGACAGGCGTTCTCTGATTCGTGAAAAGCCATGGTCCTTTCAGATGTGAATTTTGTTGCTGAGCGGCTACTTCTTATATTGGGGAGCAATGCCTACCTCATGAGATGAGGGCGTGTTAAACAGAGTTTAACTTTTTTAAGGACTGGTTCCTCTGGATCGACGTAATCAAGTATAAGACATTTCCTTATTTTAACAATGCTCCGCCATTGTCGACTCCGAATGAATAACTCATCAATAGCCTGAAACAACCTTTCAATCAATTCAGGCCAGGCTGTAACCGCCAGTGTAAGCCCTAACTCGTATTTTCCTGAAAAGCTCTCTGTACCAACACAGAGTTCCACATTACCCAATGCTTTTCCGTCCTTTCTCTTGACAACCACATCATGGTATTTTTGCTCTAAAGAGCATGATGTACCACGTCACTTGATATACACTGATGTGTATTTGGTATAGCCGGGATTTACTTTCTCCACCTCTGAATATACAACAGTACGAAACACATCACAATCGCCAATATTGTATTCCACACCAGGTATTTCATCTGAATATTCAGATCCTATAGCCAAGTTGTACAATTTGACTTTAGATACAGTGTCATCAAACACAAAGCCAACAACATCACCATTAGGCATAACATATTCATCGCTTAACGAGCTGCTGGGTGGAATTTTGGTTCTGTACAAATTTAAAGAGCTTTTTCGGAGCATGATGCCATCCAGGTCCATATAATTATCTTTCAGCCATTTTAACACCTATTTCATACGTACAAACCGTAACCGCAGTATCAGGGTTGAAACATTCCATTGTTGCGCTTCTGCGTCTTACAAACCCCTACAACTTACATATTTAAATTTCCTCTTTTTATAAAAAATTCTAACTGGGTTAGGGGTGGAGTATCTTTAGAGGTATGGCTTGACAGTAACCAATCACATCGCTGAAACCCACTCATCAAAGTTTTGACAGCTGCGACTTACATGGACCAATAGGAACACAGCAGGGGCGGGATAATGGTTGGGGAAAAGGGGGTGGGTCTTAAATGGCTCAGCCAATCAGAACGCTTAGATCCACCTGACAAATAGGTGGTCATAATGTTTTGGCTGTTTGATGGATGGGTAATTCCTTCTCCTCCTCCTAGCAAAACAGGAAGCACGGTCAGTTCATTCCCTTACACAGTGTCAAGTCCGGAAATGTACATGGAATAAAACAAATGAACACTGTGTAAGATGCAATCGTTTTGTTTGCAGTTCTTCCTCTCACAGGCTCTCACAGGCTGCCAAAGTTACGTGCTGGCTGTGGGCCAGCAGAGTTGATTATAAACAATCGTGTAATGCTGGCAAAATGGACAATATACCCTTACATATTTCATTATGTAATTAAATGTACACTTTTCCTATATTGCTTCTAATATAACAAATAAAATCGAATGAAAAATTCTTTAAATTTGTCATTTATTATTCGCAAATGTTTATTTTTTTCAAATTAACAATAAAATCACATTATAAAAAGAGTGACTCTCTGTAGCCTATATTTTTCCGTTTCCTGGCAGAAGCAGACAGATTCAGATTTAACATTTCCTGGTACTTCACGGAGTTCATGATGCAATCTTCAGGCTTTGCATTAAAATGTAGTATATAAAATGACTGTCTATCTTGTGGAAAAATATGTGTCTTCAATCGAGCTTTTCTTTTTTATGTCAACAATATTTAATAGACTGACAAGTAGGCTATATCAAAATACAAAACAATAATGAAACAATTTCTCTAATCTCTAATTAGCAAACACAAAGACAACTGTGTGAGGTGAAATTGTTTAATTTTTCAGTGTAATATATCCAGGAAACACAAGGGAAAATTATTAACGCTGCTTGACCAGGACAAAATTGAAAAGGAAAAAATATATTTCTTCAATCGAGCCTCGCGTTTTACAACAGCTGTACATATTTTAATATATATATATATATTCACCTATCACAGAAGAGGGTTTGATTAGTGATAAACCAGTCTTTACAGCGTGCCGTTATGCAGTGCGAAGCTTGCTTGAAACCGATTCGTTTTAGCTTTAAGTCTATCTCGTCAGCGCAAAGTGTTTGGGGCAAGCAGATAATTCGATATTTCTAAAAAACTGTGCATATAACAATTCAAAAATCCACACTGCAGCGGCTGAAATGTTCGCTATTGTATTTAAATATAAAATATTAGAAAAAATGTATCTAATGGGTGTGCCAAACTACAATGCAGATCCCGAAAAAATATTTGCTCTGAACTTGTTAGTTAAAAATCTTTTTTAAACATGCAAATTCTATAGAGCAATTATGAAAATACAACAGCATAAATATGACATGTTGTAATTCAGGCTAATGTTTCCGAATAACATCCAACAATGGAACACATTTTAAAAAGAATAAAACTGCACTTTCTGATTTCGGCGTTAGTTGAAAATCATTTTTACTTTCTTCATCAACAAAATAAAACAGAAATAAAAGTGTTAACTGGTTTATCTCTGAATCAAGTAAATGTGGTGGATTTTAATTCTAGACTTAATAATTGTAATTCTATAAAGGCAAAAAATTACACGAAATTAGGCTACTACAGCATGTATATATCCTTATATTGTGGATATATTTGTATTCTACTTTTAAATATTACCTTCTGCGGAGGAGAGAGCGGTTTTTATATATTACCTTCAAAAACAACAAATTTCCATGTAATGAATCTGTTTTGAGATGTTCAAAATCTGTTTTACTCAGGCCTATAAAAACACAATAGAGGTGATGCTTTTGATCGCTGGATGCAGTGATGGGTTGGCTGGAGGCTGCGGAGGAGAGAGCAGTTTTTAATGATGGTGATTCGTATGCTAATGACGCTGATGGGCTACAGCAGTTGGTGGTTATAGGTAGTTTGGAAGGCCTGGCGGTTCTAGTGTTCAGAGAGTGCTGGAAAAGAAGGGTTGCCACTCAAAATATTTAAACTTTGGGCCCAATTTGGACATTTTCACATAGGGGTGTACTCACTTTTGTTGCCAGTGGTTTAGACCTTAATGGCTGTGTGTCGAGTTATTTTGAGGGGACAGCAAATTTACACTATTATACAAGCTGTACACTCACTGCTTTACATTGTAGCAAAGTGTAATTTCTTCAGTGTTGTCACATGAAAAGTTATAATAAAATATTTACAAAAATATGAGGGGTGTACTCACTTTTGTGAGATTCTGTACATATGACTCACAAACATTTCAGATAGAGACAGGTGAAGTGCAATAAAAGAGGGGCTTTCAGCAGGACAACGCAAAACCACCTACTGCAGCTATTATAACAGCATGGCATTGTCGTAGAAGAGTCTGGGTGCTGAATTGGCCTGCCTTTAGTCAAGATATTTCACATATAGAGAACATTTGGTGCATCATTAAACTTAAAATGTGTCAAAGATTACCACGAACTTTTCAGCAGCTGGAAACCTATATAAGGCAAGAATGGGACCAAATTCCAACACCAAAACTCAAGACACTCTTAACCTCGATGCCCAGGCATCTTCAAACTGTTTTGAAAAGAGGAGATGTTACACCATGGTAAACATGCCCCTGTCCCAACTATTTTGAGACCTGTAACAGGAATCATATTTGAAATTAGTGCATTTTGCGCATAGAATTATAACATTTCTCAGTTTAAACATTTTTTCTGTTATGTGTTCTATTGTAAATTAAAATATTGGCTTAGGTGATTTGAAAGTCTTTTAGTTTTCATTTTGTTCAAATTTTAAAAATGTCCCAACTTTTCCAGAATTCGGGTTGTATGAGATGCGTACACTGTCCTACTTTTCACCAGGAAGATGGTGCCAGAGTTTTTGTTGGTGAGCCGTCTCCTACCTGTTCTAACTGTGTCTTGGTTTGTTTTGCTGTTCTTATGTTTAACAACACAAAATGTTTCCTCATTACTAAAATATGATCGCGCACTTCTCCTCACTATCCGCCAAAAAGTTCTCGATCAATGCTACATTCACTGTGAGAACTGGATATTCTAATCAGCCACGGCTAGGCCTACCTGTTCTTTCGTTCGGCGGCCAGCTACCTCTCCGCAGTACGGTCAAAAAGAAACGCAGAAAAAGACGAGGCAAAAGCGGCGGCTTGTTGACCAGGAGCCGAAGACACCTGGGTCCGCTCTGTGCTGTTCCTCAGTCCTTCACGGCAGAATCCTTCAACTACTCATGGCAGAGCCAAGTCATCTCCCGATGCTCGTTGGAGCGGAGATATCTTGGGCTTGTACCCATTCTCCCGGAACAAATTATCCGGCCTGCGTGGAGTAAGACCACATTTGTTAAGACCACATTTCCGCAAACATTGGAGAATTAACTATGGCAATCTTTATAGTATTGACTGCTTAAATAAGCAAGAGTGTCTAGCACAGGCTGTGGTTACTACTGTTACCTTTCAAGGTAAAAGCGAAAACCTGCAGACTCTAGGCCCTTTGTGGATCTGGTTTGACACCCCTGCCCTAGAACTACGGGTAGGGGCGGTGGCTTGGCTACTGTTTTTAGGAACTGTTTTAAATGTGATCCACTGCCATTTAACACTTACTCAAGCTTTGAGCTTCAATGTTCAAAGTCAATCTGGCCTGCCCTCTGCTCTGTGTTACTGTGTATAGAACTCCAAAGTATAACAAGGATTTTATCCATGATTTTTCTGATTTTATGTCAAGGATTACACCAAATTATGATAAAAGTTTACTTCTTGGTGATTTTAATATCCATATTTGTTGCCCATCAATGCCATTGGTTGGCCAGTTTCTTCAACTTGTGGATTCTTTTAATCTATATCAGTTTGTTACCGGCCCGACATATAAACACGGACATACAATTGATCTTGTTTTTTTCTGTGGGGTTTCCTGTCCTAAATGTTGAGGTATATTATATTTGTCTATCTTATCATAAACCTGTGATTTTTAATGCTTCACTCTCTTGTCCTTTACCAAACCATTGTATGCCACCATGTTACATTCGGGCACTTAATCACGCCACTGCTCTCCAGTTTTCCGATGCCTATTCAGTGTCTCCTTTTAACAACCTTTCAGACTTAACTTCCTCTTCTCTTAGTACAGAAGAGCTAGTTACTCTGTTTGACCGCACTGTCTCAGATATCCTTGACATTATTGCACCACTTAAACTGAAGCAACCCAAAGCCAAAGCTCAACCATGTCTAAACACGGAGACCCGTGCCCTTAGACAAGAGTGTAGGAAAGCAGAGAGGATTTGGAAAAAGGATAAACTGCAAGTATATTTTGAAATACTGAGAGAACGCAGAGAAACCTACCAACGTTTTGTCAAAGCACAAAAAGTGAAGCATTTCTCAGATATTATAGCAAAAACTGCACATAGTCCAAAAACCTTGTTTAGTGCAATAAACACTGCACTAAATCATGTTACTTAAGTCCCTGTTGTTACCCCTGAAACAGTAGAACAATTTCTCCGTTTCTTTGTTAGCAAAGTGGACCTTATTAGGGGTCCAAGCCCGAAGGGGCTGGGAACCATTGTTGCAAAGCAACGCGGTTCACAGCTCCAACAGGGCTGTGGAACCCTATTGTTTTCCTAAGGTTTCTTATTATTCTTCCTCTAAAACCGATACTACAGTCTAAACCGTACATGATCGTAGGGGTGCCATTTTCAGGACTGGTCCAGATCAACGCTGGGACCTCAGACAGAAAAATTCAGCCACTTCTACCACTAGGTGGCGCTATAGCAGAGAAAACATGTTTGCCCTTATAACTCACAAACCATACATCCCACATAGGGAACGCGTGGATATGTGTATCTTCAGCTGAATCTACTTTTTCTAACTCATCCTAGACTGTGTGTCCGATCTACACGAAATTTGGTATGTATGATCACTAGACTGACATGACAAAAAGTTATCAAAATAATTTTTATCAGATGAAAATTGCGTAAATTGCGCAAAAACAAATTTGTGTAGCAAGCTACTTAAGTATAAACTTTGCCATATCTTGGCCAAAAAAAAGCTATCTTTGTAAAACTTTAGATTCTTGTTTGACATGACCATCTGAGGCTCCCCAACAAATTTTAATGAAAATCTCATCAACGGCTCATCCGATGTTTACCAAATTTTGAGGCTACCATCTAGGGCCACTCTTGAGGCCACGCCTACAGTGGGGTACTGATTCGTCAAAAGGGGCGTATATTATGGGACCCAGTTTTGGATCTACCCCTTGTACTAATGTGAGTAATGTCAAATTTACAGTGTACATGCGCAATGGTTACTTGACCTCACATACCAAAAATTACACATGTGGACCACTATGTCGCGGTATAATGGTGAGAAACGTGTTTTGTGCCCATAACTCCCACATTACATATTGCACAACAGAAATCCTTATATCCAAGTGTACCTTAAACTGAGCTGAATCTGATGATATAGGACACGCCCTTTTTTGATAACAAGATTTTTCACAATATCGCGCAATGCGCAAACCAATATTTTTAAACTCGTCCTAGACCGTGCAACCGAACTACACGAAACTTGGTACCTAGCATCTCCAGACGGAATTGACCAAAGTTATCAAAATAATTTTGTTACGTTAAACTATGCACAATTGACACACAAATATTATCGTAGCTAGCTATGAAATATGACATTTAGTGTATTGCTTCCAAATTAAATGCTATCTTTAAAAAACCTGAGATTGTTGTTCAATGTCCCACTACGATGTTCGGTACCAAATTTGGTGAAGATCGGCCATTAGGGGGCGCTTTAACCAACATTTATGTTTAGGCAAATTTTGGCATTTACTACTTACATTACTGTGAGTAACTTCAAATTTACAGTTTAGATGTACAATGGCTACCGGAACTCACATTAAAAAAATTACACATATAATGATGTCAAACGTGTTTTTACTTATAACTTTCACATTACACATTGCCCAATATAAAATTTTATATCTATGTGTTCCTTGAATGAAGTTGAATCTGAAGATATAGGATACGGCCATTTCTAATAACAATATTTTTCACAATATCGCGCCCATGCGTAAACCAACTTTTTTTCAAAATCCTCCTAGACCGTGCCACCGATCTACACAAAACTTGGTATCTAGCATCTACCAACAGACCTGACCAAAAGTTGTCAAAATAATTTTGTTATGTTAAACTATGCGCAATTGACGAACAAACAAATGTTAGTAGCTAGCTACGAAATATGAACTTTATTATATCGCTGCCAAATTAAATGCTATCATCAAAAAACTTAATTTGGCAAAGATCGGCCCTTAGGGGGTGCTTTAATCAACGTTTATATGTTTTGGACAATAACTCAATACATTTAACTGGGATAATTGTGATTACAATATCTTTTCCATAGTAAATGCTATCAACATGAACCTGTCATTAAAAGGTGCTGTCGTCAACGTAGGGCAGTTTTTGCCCATTTACTCAATCAATGTTACAGTTTTTTTCGATTGCTTAAGCACAATTTGAAAACAGGGCCCGGTTTGTCAAAACACTACACACAATTAACACAACCCTACACCAAAGTAGCACAACACTTCAGATCATTTGCAGAATGGAACACTTTTGTCAAAACTATTCAATGTCTTATAAAAACCTTTATTTTGTTGTCATAACATAAACACAACCATCATATGGTTTGACTCTGTTTGAATCAGTTAAACACTCCTGTGCTCAACCTAAAACGCTTTTAGCATTTACAGAGAAAGTGCAAAAATAAATTCACCAACACAAATTTTGCAGACTAATGAAAATACTTATTTATTTTAAATGTACTCAAGTCAGTCAATACTACACATTTCAACAAAAAAACCTTTTCCAGTTGTCATACAGTTTTACTGAACGTACCATTGTACTGTAAGCTTACAGTTATACTGTAACAAATTACATATCCAGTTCAGTGCTAAACATCTCTCCGCCTAGCTGGTTCTGGCCACAGGGCCTCGACAACATCACAGGCTATATTTTCATTTGCAAGGCATTGTGGGAAGAATCTTTGAGTGACAAATCCACCCTTGTATGGATGCTGCTTCAATTTGATCACATGCTTCCTCCATAGCTTGAATGAGGGGCATCTAGACATAGGGCCGGAGATCATAAACCTTCCACCGCCATGTTGAGAAGAACTCCTCGATGGGGTTTAGGAAGGGGGAGTATGGTGGAAGATACTGAACTGTAAATTTTGGGTGTTGAAACCAGTTTTGGACCAGAGCAGAACAATGGAAAGCTACATTGTCCCAGATGTTTGCTGCTGTGATAATATTGTGTAATCTGTCTAAAAATGTAAGAATGAGGACAGTGTTGTAAGGACCCAAGTTGGCATGGTGGTGGATGACCCCATTCTGTGTAATGGCAGCACAAAGGGTAATGTTACCCCCACGTTGCCCTGGTACATTGACAATAGCCCTGTGGCCAATGATGTTTCTTCCCCTTTTTCGCACTGTTGTCAGGTTAAATCCAGCCTCATCAATTAATATAAACTCATGCGGGACTTCCTCCGCATCCATTTGCAAAACCCTCTTAAATACAGCAAAAGATCACATTGTGTAGATCAATATACTGTAGGTCTGCTATATAGTGAAATTACATGTACAGTAAAAAGGTTATGTGTGCAGTACCCAATACTACAGTCAGTGAACAAAACGTACCACCACATATTCACGCCGCATGACCTTCACCCTGTCTGAATTTCTTTCAAATGGCACTTTATACAGTTGTTTCATCAGAACTTGATGTTTTTTGAGGATACGGGCTATTGTTGACAGAGAGACCTGTTGGACATTATTGAACATGAGGTGATCATTGACAATATGGGCTTGAATTTCTCAAAGTCTGATTGCATTATTGGCCAAAACGAGGTTTATGATCTCTCGCTCTTGCTCCTGTGTGAATATGGGGGCCCTCCCTCCTTGTTGCTCATGACGTTCAATCCTATGTTGGCCAAACAAAATACATAGCTTACTGTAAAATGATAAATGCAGTAACCAATGGATTGTCTGTTGATTGAAGAGAAGTGTCTGACCTGTGCTCTTGACGAAATGTCCGAACTATTGATGCCACCGTGTACCTGCTTAGGTTAGGCTGTACTCTCAGTCCAGCCTCCCTCAGTGTAAGTCCGTGGTTTATTACATGGTCCACAATTGTTGCACGAATTTCGTTACACAGATTTGGTTGTCTTCTTCTTTGTGCATGTCCTACCACTCCTCCAGGTCTTCCTCTTCCACCTCCACCTCCACCTTCACCTTCACCTTCACCTTGTTCTCTCTGGATTCCCCCTCTTATCCGCACTCTCCTTCTTCCTCTTCCTCTGACACTGTCCATGTTGACGACAGGTGAACTTACCTGTTGCCTTTTTATAGTACTTAAACCTGATTGGTGTGTCTACAATTACGCACCAGTGTGTGTGCACCTGGTGGCTGTGTTTAACCAATTGGTTCATGGGTGTGTTCATTTGAAAGCCTTTGCTTTGAAATCGCAAGGAAATTACATCATGATAGGTGTCAAATGCATACAAGTGTGTTTAGTGTTTTGCAAATCACTGTGTGTAATGTTTTGCAAAAAGTGTGAAGCTGACAAAGTGCTTACAGTTGTGCAAATCCAGGCCGGTGTTTTCCTCCTTGAGTGTAAGGTTTTGCTAATTGTGCGAAAGTTCTTATTGTAGTGTGTAAGCAATCTGAAAAAATCTAATGGGATATTTAAAAAGGTGATGTACCACAGAACTTGTAGCTCACACCTCGATATTTTCTGACATTTGCCTCGCCAACTTTATACTTTGGGGTCCGCTTTCCATAATGACTATCCAAAAGTATGAGCTTTTTAACCCTTCAAGGTCTAAAAGGTTTTAGGTCCGCCTGGCATATAGTTGACTTTTTAGCCTCTAGAAAGGTCATACTTTGACCTACAGTGAAGTGCCTTATGGTTCTGGACTCAGCAGACCCATGGCTACAACATGGATGAATGAAATCCAACATCCTGGGTCATTGAATTTTATGTTTCATTAAATATTTATCCCAAAAAACTAAAGAACGTATGTATATTTTGTTGTTTTTTATGTGTAAAAGCATGTAAACTATAATGAATAAGGGTTTTTATTACTTATGTTCAAGCCCCCAGGGCTCCTGGACCAGTGTGCAAAGTTTGGAGGCCATACAAACAAGTCAACATCAAAATGTTATACTCATTTCTAACTAGATTTCTATACGTTTTTAAAACCCAGCTAAATTCCAACTCCAAAAATGGTTGTTTTATGCAGAATGATGTCCTATGTTATTGAAAAATGTGTTATTTTGTCATTTTGACTTCCTACTTCCTGTCTGTGATATTTTTAGTCAAAAAGAAAGACCATCTTCGGCTTTGAGGCGCGATATCTCCGGCTTTGAGTAACACACAGAGATGTGCCACCACTCATTATTTGCGTCTAATTCTCCCCTTTCCAACGGTACCAAGCTTTAGTTGGTTGGCTCTAGAGCGTCAATCGACTTTGCAGGGTTAATGTGTCAGACATTATAGAATCGGTTTGTTGCTAATCTAGTAAAAAAACGTGTACTACAAAACAATACAAAACATTTTCAATAATAAAAATAATAAAACATTTTTACTATCTATAATGTATACTGTCGGTAGCAGCCTAAATTAGTGACCTGACATGAACAGTGAAAGGGAAATGGGACAAAGTTACAGAAAACAAGTTGCTAAAAGTTTTGTAAAATTGTTTCCTTTGGACCAATGCAGGTAACTCATTATTTTGTTCTGATTTGTTTAATGTGTAAGGCAAAGTGTACAGAAAAGATGGGCAGATATACACAAATTATATAGTTAAATTGATACAGAACCCATGATTTTGTGGATCAATGTTAACTTTAAGCCTTTTCCCTGCGCAAGTAGGACAAATTAAATCAAAGATCAGTTCATTCAAATGCGCTACATGAACTGTTGGCTGCAGTATAAAGTAGAGACCTAATCTGAACAGTGAAAGGGATATGGGATAAAGTTACAGAAAAAATGTTGCTAAATGTTTTGTTTTGTTTAGTGTGTAAGGCACAGTGTACAGACAAGACTGTTAGACATACATAAATTACTACATTAAATTACTAGAGGAACCATTATTTTGTGGATCAATGTTAAGTTAATCCCTGTCCCTGTACAATTAGGACAAATTAATCCAAAATTTGGTTCATTCAAACGCGGTACTTTAATACTCAGCCATGGCTTTATGGCACTCTGATTACCTCTGCTATCTGAAAACCTGTTTTCCAAATGACAGTTTACAGATCGACATACTATGTGATGGTATTTCAACATCTGATTTCCTTATTTATAAACCCCTTTGTTTTTGTGCTAAAGACAACTTTTTTCATCTTTTTAAAAAGTCTTAGAAATATCAGAGCATGTGCAAATTACTACAGACCTTGTATCTTGGGTGTTATAATATTTTCCAGCTTTTGCGTCACAGCTATGGATGCTCATATTGACCGTTTAACCGTTAACCGAAAGTAAAACATTTGACCGATTAATACTATCAGTTAAACGGTTAAGAAGATTTATTTTTCACGTATATATAGCCTATATTAGTTAAATCACATGGCGCGTTGACACGTGCAACCAGAGCCTGGTGCTTGGTTTTGAAAGGTAGGCGTAATGTCGCTGAGTTCCTTATTGGACACACGCATCCTCACAGACTGGTATAGCACATGAACCCGACACACAGGAACACATCCCAATAGCCCGGTCACAATCACCGGAATACTAAACACCTGCGAGTATTCCAGACAGTATATATAAGCACCTCTGTTCCTCTCACTACTCGTGAGGTATTGATTGTGTTTGAACGACTTACTGAGCATTTATTCATACACCTACTTTTCCGGCCTGACCTGTTTTCTCCTTTTCTGAGATATCGAGTATTGGATTACCCTTTTGTACCGCTGCCTGGATATTGCTCTTCTGTGTACGGACTCCTGCTCTCTCCCTGATTACGCTTAAGCCTCACCGCTCCCCGCTGATGACCTCCCGTGAAGGACCTGCTGCCTGCCCTGAGTAACTGTATCGTGTATTGTCTCTTTGCCTGCGTGACTACCTGCCTCGTTTACCAGACCCCTGCTTGTGTGACTGCCAGAATTGTGTACCAGAACCCTGCCTGTGAGACTGCCCGTACTGTGCCTGACGTCTTCTCTCTAGCTGTTGCTGGTAATTGGAACATTAAACAAATACAAATTATCAGAACCTTCCCTGACCTGTTCATTACAGTACGGAGATATAGGTAATGAGGAGCGAAATATACCGCTGCCTGTTTTGCGTCTGCAACGCGTACTTCATTTAAAATGACAACCCTTGGACATTTATAATCACTGTGATATATTAAGTTGCGCTTTCATTTTTTCATGTACAGAAACGTATAACGCTATCATATTGGGAAGCATATATTATTTTATCTGCTATAATTCATCATACTCCTGATGCATTATAGCCGACAAAATGATCTTACCTTAAAAACAACACACACAGTGATTGACAACACGCACTTTATTTTCAGAGAGGACCGTAATGGTAGTTTCAATGAAATGGGTGCGCTTGGCAGATATTGTATAGTTAGTAACATAACACATAGCAAGCGTTATCAACATTTTGTTTTGTGTTAATGAAATACAGCCCTTATTTGTAGTAGGCCTCCTGTAAGCAACAACCTTGTTCCAGATTGTCACTGACGGCTTTCATTCTATAATTTGACAACTCGGTAAACACTGCATCAAGGCTACTTTCCTTTGATTGAAAACAGAAAGTGAAAACGTCTACGACAAATTTTCTGCTACAATATTTTGGTTGGTGTGGACTTTACGCCAGGGTAGTTTGGTGAAACCAAACACTGACACAGCTTTAGTATGTAACTAACTAGTTTCATTGTATCGTTTAGTGTGGACTTTGCACCCGAGTGAACTTATACGCAAAGCTGGTGCACCCTGCAGCTGTTGTTGATCTGTTCTGTATGCTGTTTAGACATTAAAACAAATCCGTTAAAAAAAAAGTTTGTATATTTAACGGGTTACAGACACTCGTCAATTTAAATTTTTATTTAAAGCCAATTGAATCTTATATTCTTATCAGTTAACGGTTAATAATCGGTTAATGAGTTCCGGTTGTCGGTCAGGAAAATTACCTGAAATATACATCCCTAGTCACAGCCATCGTGACTTGGGCTCCGCGGGTCATCGGGGAGACTAGCACCAGGGGGGACTCGCCAGGGACGGCTTGGACCCAGTCAAAACTGCTTGTAGTTCTAGCTAGATCTTGCATCTCCTAGACTGATTATGACCTCCCCGATTGTGTGCCTACTACAGCTTCTATTTATTGCTTTGAGCCTGTGTCCCTCTCAACACTCGTAGATATCGTTTCACTTATAAAGCCTACTTGTTGTACTGACATTCTACTCTCACATATTTTCAAAGAGGTGTTAGATACGATCCAGCCTCTTATAAAAAAACTTGACCCCACTGATTGTAACAACTTTAGGCCCATCTCTAAGTTATCCTTTATGTCCAAAATTCTGGAAAAGATTATTCTCGCCCAGCTTTCCTAATTTTTAGGTAAAAATAATGTGTTGGACAACTTTCAGTCTGGTTTCAGACCAAACCATAGTACTGAAACAGCACTTCTTAAGGTTCTACATGATTTGTTACTGATTGGTGACGCTTGAAACTGTGCTATTTTACTTTTACTTGACCTTAGTGCTGCTTTTGACACTGTTGATCATGCCATTCTCTTAGATTGTCTCAAGAAGGATGTTGGTATCAGGGGTGTGGCTTTAAAATGGTTCAATTCTTACCTGAAAGATCTTACCTTTTCTGTTAAGATGGGAAATGTGTCTCCTCCTCTACAGCTGTCATAAAGTGTGGAGTACCTCAAGGGTCAATTCTGGGGCCAATTTTATTCTCCCTGTACATGCTCCCTCTGGGCTCAATTCTTCATTAAGCACAATATTCCATATCATTGTTATGCCGATGACACACAACTATATGTACCACTAAAACCTGGTGATACCAACTCCTTGCAGTCGCTTTTTACCTGCTTACAAGACATCAAAGGTTGGATGGCAAAAAAACTTTCTCCAACTTAACGACAGCAAGACCGAAGTTTTATTGTTCAGCACTCCAAAATCCACCAAGGAACTAGTTGTAAATCTTGGGCCCCTAATCACAAATGTAAACCTCTCTGCAAGAACTCGAGGTGTCATCTTTGATTCTGAATTTAAATTTGACAAACAAATTAATTCAGTGGTCAGAGGTAGTTTCTCCCAGTTGAGGACCATTGTTAAACTAAAAACATTCCTCACTCGTCAGGAATTGGAGATTGTTATTCATGTACTCATATTGTCTCGACTAGACAATTGCAATTCTCTGTACTCTGGTATCTGTCAATCATCATTGTCACATCTGCAGCTTGTCCAGAATGCAGCTGCTAGAGTTTTAACTGGCACTAAAAAGAGGGATCATATCACCCCGATACTGGCCTCTCTTCATTGGTTACCTGTCAAATACAGAATATATTTTAAAGTGCTTCTATTGGCTTTTAAGGCATTACATGGTCTGGCTCCATTATATATCACAAATCTTCTCACTTTGCATCTCGTCCCCAGGACCCTCAGATTGTCAAACAAAACCCTTTTAGCTATCCCCACAATCTCGGATGAAAACTAGGGGTGATCATGCTTTTTCAGTTGTGGCCCCGAGACTGTGGAATACCCTACCGATTAGCGTTAGGTCCTCTCCTACCACAGAGACATTTAAATGTTGTCTTAAAACCCATTTTTATTCTCTGGCATTTGAGTCAGCATAATGAGATTTGTATCTTACTGTGTAATTTGTCCTGTCTGATTTTGTTGTTATATGTGTGTACTCTTACCTGTGTACATCACTTTGTTCAGCAACTGCTGTTTTTAAATGTGCTTTATAAATAAAATGACTTGACCTGTAGAGGTAGCCCATAATTATGATCTTGTTACCGGTTTCTCTGACTAAACACTTAATTTGTTGGCTTCACCTATAGGGTCGTGATGAAACCGAGGTGTACAGCAAACTCAGTGGTTGCACTATGAAAATGTATGTGTGCCATCAGCCAGGTGCCATCGACATTGTCTTCGAAGGACATTCAGTGGTTAGAGGGCTTACCAACTTTGTCACAAGCATGCTGCCTGCTGTTTGGACTTACTTATGTCCTCAGTAATACAGTCGTATGTAAACATTTAGGCACCCCTGACAATTTCCATGATTTTCATTTATTTATAGCAATTTCATTTTGATCTATCAAATAACTGAAGGACACAGTAATATTTTTGCATAAATTTGCATAAATCTGGGCACCTAAGAGAAAGGACACACAAATCGATATCTAATTATCATTAAGTTTATTCATTTTGAAAAATGTACTCTAATTTGGCTGAGACTTTATATCGATTTGCTTGTATTTGCCTCATTAAATGTTTATTCATTTTTGATTCATCATTAATATCTTCCTGGTGTTATTTTGGTAAAGTATGAAATAATTGTGTGCATCTTATATTTTTCTGTCTTATCATTCTGCACCTGTCCAAAACTGTTTTGAACTGGAATGACTGGACACCATGGATTTAATAAATATTTTCAGTGCTTTCTTAACTTTTAGGCTAATTTGTAGCCAGAGTAGGGTAAGTTACATTTTAAAAGTTACTTTCACATTTGTTAAAAGTACTCTGCTTGTAGCTAGCTAAAGGTTAAACACTGCTAAATAGCTGTTTGCCCTTGCTAGCAAATGTTTGAGATTGTGTTCATGGAAGGAAGTAATGTTCCTTATCTAGCTAGCTAGCTAGGTAAGTTAGCTAACGGCTAAAGTTACAGACAGCTAGCTTAAACCATGGAAAAATGTAATTGAAAAACACAAAATTATTTATTTACTTAACAACGCTTTAATATAAAGTGCTACTTACCACAGAAGGTAGAAATTGCAACTTCGCCGAGTGCACCTCGAATGTTCTGTCAGAAAAAAAACTGGCATGGCTTCCTCTTCTTTAGTTTTACTGGCAGATCACAACTGCCTGAAAGGTGCACATACTGCCACATACTGTACCGGAGTGAGAGGCCAGTCACATAGGTGCACAGAACAAGTAAACAAAATATCTTCTCCACGATGGGTGAAATCGACTCAAATATGATTTAATGTGCATTATGTTTTAACGAAATTCAATGTTTGAATAACATTATTGTATTACAGTAATATTTAGTTAGAGTAATTTTCTGCTCTATACTTACAACTAAATTTTTTACAACTAAATTTGAGTGACATTGTAAATGGCCAAAACTGTAGCTTTTGTGTAGTTTTCCCAGTCTGCAGCAGCAAAAAGTTGCAGAAATGTTATGGAAAGTTTTGAAATTCATTAGGTAAGAAGGTAGTCTGCAACACAGAACGGTGTAATACCTTTATCCAAAATCAGTCAAGGGTCATGGTAAACTGTATTTTCATGCTTGTCATGTTTATAATAAAAAATAAATATATTGCTTTTATTTCATAAGATTCTTAAATTGAGAAATTTTGCAAGTGGTCTCAATCCAAAAATTAGGAGGATAAGCTTGTTTTTTTGCTGTGATAATTTGCAACATATGTCCACACACCGTATTACTCATTAAATCAAGCTTGAAATTAGTGGTTAAATCTTATTAAGAAAAAGTTAGGTATATTTTCTCAAAATAAGAATTTGTCTTATGTGAAATATGCTTGGCAAGATTCTTTTTCTTTTTAGACTTAAAATAAGACATATTTTCTAGAAATAAGGCTTTTTTTACTTTCTTAAAATCAGTTTTTGCAGTGTGGGATATAGATATGCATTTTTATAGCAGTTAATGCAGCATTGATTTACAAGAAGTTGTAGCCTGGACTCAATGTATTGGAGTTCATTCACATGTGTGTTTAGGTTCATTATACTGCCCTACAAAGCAAAAAGGCAGTAACTACGCAGAGTGCAGAACTGAGAAAAATGACTTTAAAGTTATCCTGTCATCCAGCTAAGTAGTTGTAGGTAGATTATTGGACATGTGGCTGTTTTTGTTACTTTATATAAGCTTATTCTTTGTACATATCAATCCTCATATTTAATTTGATATGTTACCCCTATTTTGCAGTTACTGTATTCTTGCTTTGTATTACTTACCAAAAATGTGGCACCATACCAAGGAAAAAGGCAGTAACTACAGATTCTCCCAAAACTATTTTGCCACAACTTGGGCTCTGGGTGTGTTAGATACCTTGGGCCTCATGTATAAACGTTGCGTACGCACGAAAAGCTTGCGTACGCTGGTTTCCAAGCACACGGTGTGATGTATAAAAATTTACTTGACGTGAGAATATGCGGGCCGTCACGGAAACTTTTGAGCAGGCGTGAGAATGTGCGGGCCGTACGCAAAGTCTTGTCTGACTCTGTAACGTGACAAATTCTAACTGAAAAGT
>JACXGM010013608.1:12516-23006 GCA_016801145.1 Umbra pygmaea | reverse complement strand
TAATACAACAGAGTAACACAAACCTGTGAGTAATCATATAAATAAGAGTAATTTAGAGTTTCACTGAAATTGAGAAAAATAAACAAAAATCTGTACTGCAACAGTCCAGTCCTTTTGGCTGCAAGGTCATCAACCAAAATCTATTTGGGAATATTGGCATTCCAAACCGAAACTTACCCACACTTTCGATTTGAAAGACGGAGCGTTGTGTACAACCGGTTGTGACGGTGAAGCCATCTTCATTTGAATTTGCTGTTGAATGCACGACAACAAAGCAGTGCAACAAGCGCCATCTTGTGGATGTAATACGCAAATGAGAAAACCAACGGTGAAAACCGAAAGTAAAACAGCTAATTTTATAATTAAATATTGCAATACTTTGCGTTTTGGAATCGATATAATTGGGTGCGCAAAATATCGCGATACTGAACAGAATCGTCTTTTTCCCCCACCACTACTATATGCACAGCTCCACGATTTCCTGAACTGAAGGCAGCTCCTTTGTTTCCTGTCTGACATTATTGGACAAAATGATTAATCCACGTGTGTCACAATGGTCAAACACAGGTGGATTAATCAGTTTGTCCAATAATGTGAAACAGGAAACAAATGAGCTGCCTTAAGTTCAGGAAGTATTGGAGCTGTGCATATAGCCTATTATGTTTGGCTGGGCAGGTCCACAGTAGTTTCTTGTTTGTCATGAAGCTCTTGGAGATGGCTCTGCTCTCAACATCAGGACCGTATGCCTGGTGCTCATGGTCTGCTCCTGTCCAGTCTGCTCTGCGTAGCACAGGGATAACTGACCTAAAGTGTCTGAGGATTCAGTGACTAATTAAGCTAGCAACATGTTTTGGTTCTATTTATAGTACCTCCTTTAGGGCAGGGGTAGGCAAGCGAAGCATGAGTAATGCCTAAAGAACAACATTTTTAAACCAAAGTATTTGATGGCATATCGTTGCCTTGGTTATGCTAGGGACAAGGTTTTCTGTATTTCCAAAAGTGGTTTTGACTCACATTCCGACTGTGTGTTTAAATATTGCGATTATTGCAGCCTTTTTTCTTCATTGTTGAGTCTTCACATGTTAGATCCAGACTGTGTGCCTGTCTGTTTGGCTTTTCCTCTAATGGATGTAATATTTCTTTAGCTGCAGCATGTCCAGACTTCCAGACTGCATAGATGTTGGTGATTTCTCGATGGACAACATGACAGGTACAGGTAATGCTTTCTATACAGACTTGCACCCACACACAGACACACCTACAATTCCCCATTTTCGCTCATTTAGGTACCACCAATTAGGTTACTTTGTGTTATATGACATTTTGCAATTTCATTTTTTCACACACTATTTGTTATGTCACAGTAGAATTCTGTCTTTATTTATTTTATACTAATTAATAAAAATCATAACAAGCAATTATCACATTAAATCATGACATTTTTTAAATGTCTGGCAACGAATGGCAGGGATTGGTGGAGCGAAAAAAATAACATTTGCATGTTAGTTTAATAATGCGCCTGCCCAGTTATTACAAATGTATAACTACCTTAGTTGTTGCAGAGTCAGGGAACTGTTCAGGGATTGTGAAATTAACAAAATATTACTAAGCATAGAGAGAATTTGAGAGGAAGAATTCATTGTCTAGCTGTCCAATAGAGGATTTTTTAATTAAATTCTTGGCTTTGACTGGATTTAGCGTAGATAGTTGAGTAAAAGTGACACAAAGCAGAAACGACAAAGGGGTTGAATACTTTTGAAGGGACTGTACCTCTAACAAGGCAGTGATACAGAGTTATCACTTGTGCACGTTCACATAAAAGGGGCGGTGTGTGCACAATATGACGAATCACAGACATGGACAAGCCTACCAGTGCTGCATATTTCACTAAACAGGACCAAACAATAATTGTAGAGAAATATTAAGCCTTTTTCATAAATCTGGCATTGTCTCTGGGTTACACCCTCTCATTTTACATTTACATGTTAGTCAGTTAGCAGACACTCTTATCCAGAGCGACTTACACATGGACATCCCCCTGGAGCAACTTTGGGTAAAGTGCCTTGCTCAAGGACACCATGACATCTGGCACAGTCAGGAATTGAACCAGCAACCTTCTGTCCTCCAGCGATGCTGTTGTCGGAATTTGGGTGCAATCTATGGCACCAATCACTCTGGGGAACCCTATGAAAGGATGCTGCATTTAATATACAACAGTAAACGTCATGGGGTCTATATTATATATAGATGAAGTAGTCAACGTAAGTTATTGTCTATCTGCTATTTCATAAAAGACCTCTTTAATAGACTGTGAGGGCCTGGGAACACAGCAAATATATCAAGTAACTCTGTTAGAGCAAGCACCATCTTGTGAATTGCAGGGCAGGCCGTGTTTTTGCTTAGGTTCTTCCCACAGTATACATGAAACGACCTGTAGTAAATAAACAGAATGCTATGCATACAGTCTGTGGAACTGTAACAAACTACTATGCCCCCTGAGGTAATTATATTGTCTGTAGCCACTAACCAGTAGCGTACACACTACCATGCCTCCTGAGGTAATTATATTGTGTCTGTAGCCTGTAGCTTACACACTACCATGCCTCCTGAGGAAATTATATTGTGTCTGTAGCCAGTATCTTGCACACTACCATGCCTCTGGCTCAGAACTGGGCTCTCCCCAGGTGTAACTGATAATGAGATTGAACATGAGGGCTGTTCATATCATGTAAAATGTTAAAGTGAACGGTCTGATGAGTAGTAGGGCTGTGAATGGGGTTGTTGGTGTAGTGAAAAACGTGCTGTTAATTTATTTAGTGTTATATGAGTGCATTCTGTCAGGTGGTGACTGGTTTGGCTCTACCAGATCTCTCACCCATATACCTTTCCCCCGCTCTCTCACCTCTGATCTTAAAGGAATACTTAACCCAAACAACATTTTCACCTGCATTCCAATTTATGATACTGAAAACGTCTGTTAAAACGCTGCGCACTTGCGTAAAATTAACGCATTCTCACTCCACTTTGAACTTTCACCCTGATTATTCCAGGCCATCGTTCTGTGAAGGAAAATAACAAACTTTTTGTATTCATATTGATAGAGTTAATTTAGTTTTGATGGAAGTAATTGTTTTCCTGCCATAACATGTAGATTTACCTCTAAAGTTGCACTACTCAGTCATTTTGGGTTTTCTATACATTATTTGGAACCAGATAAAACGTATACAAACGCTGTATGACGATTCTACCAGAAAATATGCCTGGATTGGTTCCTATAAATATCTAATGAGAGAAGCCCAAACAGATAGCTTCCTAGAACTGTTTTAATATTATGAGTCCTATAGGATCCAATTATAATGGTCACCCTGACAGCTTTAGTCACCCTGACAGCTACGTTGATAACGTCCGACTCTTAACTACAGGCAGCTGCATTATTGGTCCAGCACGTAGCTACACCTTTTAATTGGGCCCATAGAAGTTGTAATTATATTACACTGCTATCGTATTTGAAATAGGTAAAAATGCTTTTCTGTTTAGAATAAGTAAGCATTAACCAAAAATTTGCTGCCTAGGACTTATTAAATAAACTGTTGTTCCTTTTTACTGACAGTTAAGTAAGCATCTAAAGTTGTGGAAAAAAGATTTGAGAATGACACATACTATTTTCACGAAGCCTGCTGCCTCAACACAGGTGAGAGTGTTGACGAGGACAAGGCTGGAGATCACTATTTAATGCTGATTGTGTTAGCATAACAGACTGGAAGATTTAAAAGGAGGGTGGTGCTTGAAATCATTGTTCTTCCTCTGTCAACCATTATTACCTGCAAGAAAACACATGCCGTCATCATTGCTTAGTTTGCACAGAAAGGGCTTCACAGGCAAGGAAATTAATGCTAGTAAGATTGCACCTAAATCAACAATTTTAATGGCTCATCAAGATCTTCAAGGAGAGAGTTTCAATTGTTGTGAAGAAGGTGTCAGGGCGCCCAAAAAAGTCCAGCAAGCACCAAGTCTCTTAAATTTGAATCAGCTGTGGGATCGGGGCACCACCAGTGCAGAGCTTGCTTGGGAATGGCAGCAGGTAGGTGTGAGCGCATCTGCATGCACAGTGAGGCAAAGACCTTTGGAGGAAGGCCTGGTGTCAAGAAGGGCAGCAAAGAAGCCACTTCTCTCCAGGAAAAACATCAGGGACAGACTGATATTCTGCAAAAGCTACAGGGATTGGACTGCTGAGGACTGGGGTAAAGTTATTTCCCTTGATTAATCCCCTTTCTGATAATTTGGGCCATCCCAAAAATACCTAGTCCAGCGAAGAAAAGGTGAGCGCTTCCATCAGTCCTGTGTCATGCCAACAGTAAAGCATTCTGAGACCATTCATGTGTGGGGTTGCTTCTCAGCCAAGGGAGTGGGATCACTCACAACTTTGCCTAAGAACACAGTCATGAATAAGAATGGTACCAACACATTCTCTGAGATCAACTTCTCCCAACCATCCAAAAACAGTTTGGTGATGATCAATGCCTTTTCCAGCGTGATGGAAAATTTTGCCATACGGCAAAATTGATAAGTAAGTGGCTTGGGGAACAAGACAGACATTTTGGGTCCATGGCCAGGAAACTCCCTATTGAGAACTTGTAGTTGATCCTCAAGAGGCGGGTGGACAAACAAAAACCCACAAATTCTGACAAACTCTAAGCATTGAGCATGAAAGATTGGGCTGCCATCATGCTTGTAATTATACTTCAGTGTACCATAGTAACTACTGACAGAAAGATCTAAGAACACTGAAGCAGCAAACTTTGTGGAGACTAATATGTGTGACATTCTCAGAACTTAAGATCACGACTGTAGTATTTAAACTGTTTGCATCGAGGTGCAGTGGAGTTCTTTCAACATATAAAACACAACATTTGTTACATTAAATCTATACTATTGTAAATTCATCCTCTTTTACAGCCCCTACATTTCCAGATAAAATGTCCCCTGTGAAGACTGCGCTGACTCTGAAAGACTACGAAAACGTGAGTGATCTTCTCCAGTCGTCTGCATTGTCAGGGTTTCTGCCAGCTCTACAGCCATACTAGAATGAATTTCATGAAGAGTGCAATGTTGAGCTATGTATTGTGTTTGGATCTTTTGTGGTTAAAACCTCAGTCTGTACGAAACAACATATTTGACCAAATTTTCCACATTTAGCCGTCATCCATTCAAGGCAAACCACTGCAGGGTCAGCACTATGGAGCCAAGCGTTGTCCAATTATCAGACGGAATATTTACATTTCTAATGCGCCTGATCCAATGCCTAGCCAAACCGCCGAGACCTGAACCATCCCCATACATGGACATTCAGCAGTTGTGGGGGAGAGGCTACAGTAGAGAGCATGCATTCAGTTTTCGACTCTCACGTTCTGCTTTTGCTGTGATGGATGATTAGGGGTCCGGTTCATGCTTTAACCCCCTCACTGCTGTTTACCCCCCCGGTCCCAGATGTGTGCAGTTAAAGGGCCGGCCGTACAATGATGCACAGTCTACTGAAGCTGAATAGTTCCCTTCTCCCCGATTCAGCTACTCATTCAAACGTGGCTTATTACACCATCACTCTAGTGGCGTTCTCGCCCCGCTGTCGGTCTCGTCTCCTCTGTTTCTCTACTGGAGCATGTCAAATGTTTTTTCCTCCCCGGACAAATTGTTCAGATGCTCTGTTATTTTGACCTATTTTGCTGCATTCACAGTAGTCTTGTTAAGCACTGTATGACGCAGTGGAATATATGGATGAACACTAGTATGTTAAAGACCTTGTCGTCCAATGAAAACACTGAGTTTGAATTAATACTTATATTGGGATAATTATTATGATGTCCTTTTTTGTGTGAAGAGCACTTTATGTTTAAGTATTTCGCCCTGTTCATGTGGGATGGATGTATTGGATTGTTTAGTCCTATCCCCTGACTATCTCAAATTGATAAATCATCGCTCATTTAGTAAAGTATATCTTAGTCTACATATATTGATTAGGGTTTATTTTAAGAAGTAAACACACACAGGGATTTACTACACACTGATGATAAAATGGAAATGTGATTTAAAAAACTGCACTTGGCCTTTTTAAAATAGCCAGAATTATTTTGGGGTATTTCAATGAATTCATATGAGGTTTTCATATCAAGTGTTTTGTTCTGAACCGTTCTCAGCAAATCATGACTCTGAAGAAGGAGAACTTCAACCTAAAGCTGAGGATTTACTTCATGGAGGAGCGCATGCAGCAGAAGTGTGACGACTCCACAGAGGACATATACAAAACGGTGAGAGAATGATTGCATCTGTGTGAGTTTTTAGGCATTTGGTCTTTTAATCCCATGGTAATGTAATATGTCCCATGGTAATGTAATATGTCCCATGGTAATGTTGTATGTCCCATGGTAATGTAATATGTCCCATGGTAATGTAATATGTCCCATGGTAAATAAAGTAAAATGTGATTGTCATTCCTAATGTTAATGTTTTTGATATAAATTGATACCTTCACTGACCAAGGTGGCAGTACCATATATTAAGCTTAACTCTCGCCAAAATGCAACCGAATGTCTTTTTTTAATGTAAACACGGTTTTGAAAGTATTTCTGTCATTGAGTTTAACAGCAAAAAATAAATAAAAAATTCTCAACCACGCGACGGTGGCGAAAAGAGAACATTTAATTCCAAAGCCTTGAGCAAGATAATATTTATTTTCACTAAACTTAGAGTGGGTCTGTGCAAGGTTCATTCACAGACCATTTCCAAAGGGGCGTCACCAACGAACGCCTCTCAAATCCCTCTCTGCGCAATTGGATACGTCAGACTTTTGCAGATTCGGCAAGACCGCGACAACATTTTGTTTTTTTAGATATGAAGGCTTCGAGTTTTGTTCTTTGCTCGGTTGGTTTTTAACAAAAAGGAAACGTTCAAATTGCTTAAAACAGACGCGATAGCTGATTCGAACGAATGATATTGCGGATGTATCATTGCAGCAGCTATCGTTGTAATTGTCTGCTTCAACCAATGACAGTATAAAGCTGCGCAATCATCATTGTATGAAGACTGCCTCAACGGTTGTGATTGGTGCCTCGATTTGGAAAAATTGGAAATGGGCCAGACTGACTTGCAGAGGAAATCTAAATTTGACGGAAGTCTGTCGGGGTTCTCCCAGGCTAGAAAAGTATACCATATTACTTCTAACTGGGAATACCGTAATTATCAGAAACATTTTATGATTTAAAATGTCCATTACAACCCTCCATCAGACATATCAGTAGAAACCCAAACTCTGTAATATCAAAATAAGTTTGTATTTCTGTGCATCTACAGTAACAAAATAATTATAACCCGGTGTTGATTTCTAACCTGTATTTTCTTTGGAAAGTACATTAAATGCTTCTTAACTCCGATATCTCTGCCTTTACTCTTGCTTTGCAGTGATATGGTTAATAGTTGGTTAACCGATTTGGTTAATAATTGCACAGTAAAGGATTTGTGGCAATACCCAAAGGTTTGTTTTTGAACTTTTTTTTAACAGGCAAGGTTATATGAAATACAAACCTTACTATGATTTAATGAACATGTAAATATGAATAAAAATATTAATCTGCTTTTTCGGTGTCCTTATAATCGGTATCGGCCTTGAAAAATCATAATCGGTCAACCTTAAGTTTGGTGCTTAGCCACAGTGTGCCAGTTGTTTCTCTGTCTAACATCTGCATTAAGTTGAATGAAGGTTTGGAGCTTAGCCAGAGTGTGCCAGTTGTTTCTCTGTATAATGTCTGCATTAAGTTGAATGAAGGTTTGATTGAAGGATGCTTGTCTCCTCAGAATATTGAGCTGAAGGTGGAGGTGGAGTCCATGAAGAGAGACCTGGCGGAAAAGCAGGAGCTGCTGGTGTCGGCATCGTGAGTACAGCCTACTGATGCCTTCTGACCGTGACTCACTCAAGCACAAGGTTGTGTGCAAACCTTATGAGTACCTTTGACCAATCACATCACATCTTTTCACAATGCTGTTCTGATTTGATTGGTCAAAATACCAGAAGAGAAAAGTTCAGTATTGAGCGTCCAAAATAGTTTCATCAATAGTTCATCAAATATCATTAAAATATCCATATTTTTTTGCTATCCCAATTGTTGTTGTCCACTTTTCACCACTAACCCTGCTACATCACCAGCACTATACAACCCCCCTCGACTGACGCAAGATGGTGAAGGGTGCTCTCACATGGTATATCCAAGCCCATGTTGCTGAGCCGGCGATTCTTTTCGCACTGCTCATTCAACACAAAAGCCTTTAGTCATTTCACGTACGGGATGAAGACGCTCAACAACTATACTTCCGTGGTTGAATTTCCGCGCCTGATCGATACACAGGGGCCACTGGAGAGTGACATGGCAGGGTAGATAATCCACTGACTGTCGTGGCGTAGCTTGTCCTACAAGGCAGCAATTAAGTCCACTACGCCTCACAGACCCCTGTAATTAATTTGTCAAATATAAATAATAAGACTGTGTCTTACTCCATTTTAATAATCAGAAAAGCATTGGAGAGCCTGGCCGGTAGAGAGTCTGGTGAGTCGCTTCGTGCGAGAGAGCGAGCGCAGAAGGAAATGGACGTACTTCGAGCCACACTCAACAAACGCATCGTTGAGTTGGAGCAGGTGAGCACCTAGCAAATTTTAATCTTCAGTGTAATTATGTGCACAGACTAAATTGAAAATCTATGGCCAGGTTGTACCTCGTCCTTTAAGCATGTTTTATTCAGTGTGTTGTTAACACTAACTTGGCTTTGCACATTTTGTCCGACCGCTCTCATTTCCTCCACCAATCAGGACCTAAAAGCAGCTGAGGAGGAGGTAGAAAAGATGGCGTCCATTGCTGAGCAGGACAAGGTGAGGTGCTTGGGCATGGAGAAGCAGCTCTTGGCCCTGGGCTTGTCAGGATCCTTTACTCCTGTCGCCAGCCACGACCTACAGCAAGCGCTGCAGGACAAAAACAGGTAGCTACATTCCCACTTTCTGGAACATAGTGCAAAGTACTGCACCACAAATAGAAATGGGGCGGTATCTCAGAGGCAGCCCATGTATCCTATTTCATTTTTTGTAATATTCCTCTTTGATACCATAATTTCAACTATCAACAAGGTACTGTTTTCTGGCTCTCAGGAAACATAGTTTATGACCTTCTAGAGAAAAACTATACACAAATATATAATAATATCACATGGTATAAACTGCTGATATTATATGCAATGAGTTTTTGTCTACCATTGGACCTTCCAGCCTCATAGAACAGCTAAGGATATCTGTGAAGAACCAGGAAGCGGTTATCCAGCAGCTACGGAGTACAGGCAAAGACCAAGGCACTGACGCACCCAGCCTAGACCAGGTCCGACAACTCTCCACTCTGATTGGCCAGAAAGATGAGGAACTCCAGTCTCTGAGGGCTGAGCTCCACCAGGAGAAGGTCCGGATGGAAAGGGACCACCAGGTGGGTCGGCTTCTCCATTTCTCTGATCGTATTACCTAGCACTTATCAACTCTGTTCCCTTCCCACTGGGATCAAAGGGACAGTCCAACCTCTCACATGTGACCTTCAGTGGGTTCTAAGAGGGGAGGAGAGAGAGGAAGATAATGAGTAAGGGGGAACACAAGGTTTATGAAGATACAATGTCAGAATCAAGTTAAGTGGCTGGGGAGGTAAGAGGATGAGGTTGTCTCTGGGGCCATAGTGTATGGAAGTTTCTGGAATGGTCCTTATCTGATGTGTATGGACTTTTTAGACGTCTGAGTGTAATGAAATCCATGTGCTTGTAAATGTTTTGTTCCGTTGTTTTTGGATAGTCCCAGACTGTTTGTTGTCTCATTCTGTGGATGGTTCTTATTAGTGACAGGTCACAGTGCGCCCACCAGGCAGTGGCGTCTCCCTCCCAAACCTTTCCTGCATTAATGGCAGTTTTATGGTTGTATCTCACTCACTCTCTCCCACTCCCCCTGCCCTTGTCTGAGACATGGAAAAGAGACAGTAAGTCTGGCAGTATGAGCTGTGCTCTGAGATGCATTGTGAGTCCGGTTTTATAATTGACAAATTTAGCTGACAGTCAACTTTCTGATTACAAGTCTGGCTTCTTAACCACTGAGCCACGTGAGAGCCATTCACCTCTGCCTTTTCTCCTTTTATGTGCTTATTGATGTAGTGCTTTAGATTTTTTTGTCAGTGCTTTGTTGTGAAAGACCTTTCCGGGTTTAGTTAATAGAAGTTGTTGTGTTCAAAGTAGGGATGCTCATTTCGGGTAATTTTCCTGACCGACAACCGGAACTTGTTAACCGATTATTAACCGTTAACTGATAAGATTATAAGATTCAATTGGCTTTAAATAAAAAATTTAATTGACGAGTGTCTGTAACCCGTTAAATATACAAACATTTTTTTCCACGGATTTGTTTTAATGTCTAAACAGCATACAGAACA
>JACXGM010013608.1:0-12416 GCA_016801145.1 Umbra pygmaea | reverse complement strand
TAGAAAACCAATGGTGAAAACCGAAAGTAAAACAGCTAATTTTATAATTAAATATTGCAATACTTTGCGTTTTGGAATCGATATAATTGGGTGCGCAAAATATCGCGATACTGAACAGAATCGATTTTTTCCCCCACCACTAGAAGATTGTGGAGAAGGACCGATTTCAGACCCTGGATGACCTGCGGAAGCAGTGGACTGAGTCTGGAGTACAAACATCCAGAGCCACCGTGGACAGGCGTGTGCAGGAACTGGGCTACAGGTGCCACATTCCCCAGGTCAAGCCACTTTTGAACCAGAAACAACAGCAGAAGCACCTGACCTAGGCTACAGAGTAGCAGCACAACAAAACAACAACAAATTTTGCATGTCATTCAGAAATCAAGGTGCCAGAGTCTGGAGGAAGACTGGGGAGAAGGAAATGCCAAAATGCCTGAAGTCCAGTGTCAAGTACCCACAGTCAGTGATGGTCTGGGGTGCCACGTCAGCTGCTGGTGTTGGTCCACTGTGTTTTATCAAGCAGGGTCAATGCAGCTAGCTATCAGGAGATTTGGGAGCATTTCATGCTTCCATCTGCTGAAAAGCTTCATGGAGATGAAGATTTCATTTTTCAGCATGACCTGGCACCTGCTCACAGTGCCAAAACCACTGGTAAATGGTTTACTGACCATGGTATTACTGTGCTCAATTGGCCTGCCAACTTTCCTGACCTGAACCCCATAGAGAATCTGTGGGATATTGTGAAGAGGAAGTTGAGAGACGCAAGACCCAACACTCTGGATGAGCTTAAGGCTGCTATCGAAGCATCCTGGGCCTCCATCACACCTCAACAGTGCCACAGGCTGATTACCTCCATTCCACGCCGCATTGAAGCAGTCATTTCTGCAAAAGGATTCCCAACCAAGTATTGAGTGCATAACTGAACATAATTATTTGAAGGTTGACTTTTTCTTTTTTTTGTATTACAAACGCTTCTTTTATTGGTCAGATGAAATATGCTAATTCTTTGAGATAAGAATTTTGGGTTTTCATGAGCTGTATGCCAAAATCATCAGTATTAAAACAATAAATGACCTGAAATATTTCAGTTAAAGTTAAATTTGTATCATTACATTATGGAAAATAATGAACTTTATCACAATATGCTAATTTCTTGAGAAGGACCTGTAGTTCCCTCAGAATGTATTTAATGTGATTTAGGGCTGTCAACTTTAATGTTGGCTGTTGAAACTTCATAACTAAATAGTTCTCAGGTTAAAATGTGTTTACTATAAAAGGAACAGAACACATCTGCAAAGTATTTATGAAATTAAGGTTACATTTTTGTACATTTAATTAGCCTGTTTGTGAGCTTTGGGGCTCATGTATGATATGGCCAAAAGAGTCCAAAACCAAAGCACCTTGCTAAGATTAACAGTGTGGTGTATTTGTCGTCAACCTCATAAAACCCGCTCACACCACATAAACCCACTGGACTTACCACTTGTTCAGGTAGCAATAAAAATACATTTGTTTGGGGAGAAAATAGGAATCAAATGACTGCGTGTACTCAGACTGCTCTCTCCCTTTTAGTGCCACACTACCAGGAATGCTTAGTCACTGGGCCACAGCCGTCTTCACACCTAGGAAATGTGCCTGGTGAGGCTAATCAGATAACAAGGTTGTTTTCCACATGGCAGCCTATTCCATAGGGTCCTGTTCAAAAGTAGTACACCAGATAGAGTATAATTGAATTTACAGCTAGATATATTGATAAAAATCCAATATAAGATTTAAAAAAAGATAAGATTTTACAAAAATTGAAAAGATATGGAGGGTCCTTGAGGAACTCTCTCAGCAGTGAGTCATTTCACCACATCTGAGCTGTCCCTCATCACTTAAATAACGCTAATCGCCTTAGCCTTTTCTTGCTGCACTCATTGTTTCCCAAGGTTACTAACACTCATGGTCATGATAGAAATTACAGTAAAACCTAGCCCTGAGAAGCACTGTGAAACCGTAGCGCCATGCATCTATGAGACAAAACATCCAACAACATAATCCACAGTTACCATTGCTTATTAAATTTACAATTTGATTTATTTAGCATTTTACTGAACAAACTAGGAGAGTGAAAAAAGTGTAAATGGACAGCGTTTAGGTCAAAGGTCTATAGTGGAAAAATTGTAAACATGGGTTGGTATGATGCTTTGACAAAACAGGCCAAACGTACTCTTAGTTTAGACAGCCCCTCCATAAAACACCACCTCTCCTTGGTTAAGGATTCCATCTACGTACAACTGATGTTGTTGTTATCCCTCACATGCACACCGGGCGCAGACAAACAGCACAGTGTGGATTGGACTTCAGGAAAACACTTTTCAGTTTGAAAAATTATATTTAAGCTTAAAATTGGCTCATCTCAATAGCTTGCTTACTGCCTTCTGGTATTTAAATCCCAAAATGCCTTCCCAGTGCACTACAATCCCTGCACTGTGATTGTGCCCCAAATTACACAATACTAATAAACCTACTATCCTTGGTCAAATGTAGTGCAACATGTAGGGAATAGGGGACCATTTTGAACACATCCTGTGATACAGAGTGGATTTCTCCAAAATTAAAGGAGTAGTTCACCCAAATTACCCTATAATCAGTCTATGAACAGGCTATGACAGCAATTGCTATTTGGATTTTATTTCCCTGATCCTGTTTATAAATGTCATTCCTATCATCCGGACGTGTCTAAAAAAAAATCTGAATCTTAACGAAGGCACTTAGAATTTATTTGAGTACACAAGGAAAAGTATTTTGAAGAAATCCCATTAAAGTCATTCTAGCGACATTATACATTTTAAAAACTTAAAACTCTTTTTATCTTATTAACTTGTTGAGATTAACCATTCATTTTTGATACCTTGAGAATTTGAACATGCTAATGTGAATGTTGGCATCATGACTTGGATGACATTTCTGACATTGTAAATATGTTGTCAGAGAAACTAAACCAAAATTGACTATATGTGAACCCTGTTAATAGGCTGCTTACAGAGTAAGAAAACAATATAAAATGTAATTTGGTTTCTTTGCCTTTAAAATGTGCACAAAAACATATTTGTCTGGCTAATACTTCACACTTCTAGGAAGCAGCTGAGCCACGTGTCAGGGAGTGAGATAGGCAGTGTTTGGGTAATGGAAGGATGATAAGAGACGTCTCCAACAGGAAATGGAATTTGAGTGCTTCACTCTGGAAGTATTGGAGTTGAGACTCATTTTGGAATTCAAATGTCACTGTAACACTTGTAAACAGACAGCATAGTGTGAGGGTGGCAGAAGACCAGGCTATTAACAGATATTAGCTACATCCTTTGATATAAAAATAAATGTGTCAATAAGGGAGAAGGAATTTTCTTTTTGGTCAACGCAAGCCAGTTCTGAGTGCAGTGTTTTTAAGAACTAGCATTAGCCTGCTTTCGTAGACCAACTTTCTAAACTAGCCTTTCTTTAGAATTTAAGGCAATTATATGCAGCTACATATGTCCCATGTATTTGCTTTCCCACCCATTCTTCATCCCCACACTGCAAACAATTACTTCAAAAAATTTCACATGTGATATTTGCTTGAAATAAGTGAATTGATCTGCTAATGGAAGAGGACAAATAGCATATTTACCGGTACTATAATATTATCTAATACAAATAGCTTTATATATAAATGTATCTTATTTTTAAGGATGGTTAGATTTTTACCTTAGAAACCAGATTCAAATACTTGATATGTCTTCTATTTTATTTCAGTGAACTTGCATGTTCATTTAATAATAAGGGTCAAATCTTGACTAAGCTACAAAAGCATAAGGACCATGAACTGTGTAATGCATTGTCCAAAGTAGTGTATCATGAAGGCCATTTGTGTCAGCCACAGACATGATCGATCTATCCAATCCAGAAGTGGCTACAGTTAGCCACTTCAATCAGCCTCAAGATGAAGCCTATAAAACTGCATCAGTGAGCTGGTAACTCCCTTGGCATGTGTTTTTCAGACATCAACATTCACCTGCTTTCTGGACCAAGCAATCTGTCAGCAGTAAATACACAGATAGCAGCCTTGGAAGGAAACAGCAGCTGATGTGAAGACATCATACAGCGACACAGAGACAGTACAACAATTGAACAAAGGAACCTCAAACAGGCTCACCTCCATTGTCTTTGAGATGCAGCGCAATCTTTGTGTCATCTAAAAACAAGAGGGAGAGAAAATGAGTGAGAGATTGATATACTTGTCAGAATGTAAAAAATTACAAAAATATTAGATTTTTTATTTTACTTATAGAAAATGGGGTCCTCCATAGCTTGGAATGGAATAATTTCCCCTGCTTTGTAATACATGTGACCACCATTGTTGAAAATGCTCTCACCTTTTGAGGTGCAAAAAAGGTACAGAGTGACTATTTGAGCTAGATGTGGAATTTACTGTACATTCTTAGCAACGTTATGCTAGCAAAGGCAGAAAATTGGTTTTGATTCTTAGGACAATCTTTATGATAAAAATATAAATAATCATAAATGCATGGCTATGTCCCATGGATAAGTTTCTGCTATATGGCATCATATGAAATGTTCATATCTTGGGATGTGACTTTTCTACACCTCATTTGTAATGAGAATATGACTGTTTTGGATATAATTCTATCACATGCATAATGCAAGAGCTAAATTGCAGTCGGGGGTTAAGCAACTATGAAACGTGCACATTTCACTGTGCCCTGCTTCTCAGAGAGGCGTGATATGAATTTACACACCCCATAGGATTCACATTATTAAAATGTGCCACACCCATGAGGCGCTAACATGCTATATGTGCTGTTCCACTTTTTCAAACCAGACAGAGCCGAGAAAGACCGATTTCAAGTGAGTACATGTATTTCAAAGTGTTTCTTGTTCATTTTAATTTTCTGGATCAAAGATAGTTTAATGCAAGCAAGTGTTCCATTTTGAATATTTTTCTAGTTAAAAAGTGCCACGGTCTATGAGATAAGGTGATTGGTGCTGATGCAGGAAATCAAAGTCAAAGACCAATCCGACGCTAGCGTGTCATGAATATGAACCACTAGGCTGACATTATACCAGGACAGTGATCATTCCTCATAGCCACTGAGTCATACTACATTACAGTGATAGAATATGAAATGGAAATGTTACTCTATTTCAATAAGTCTGGGAAAGTATTACTAATGTAAACCATAAGAGAGGGAAACACAATAATCTATGGAGGAGACAGAGATTTCCATCTTGGGTTCTCACATCTCACACAAGCAGAGCCCAACCCGTCACCATGGCTCTCACTTAAGACATCCTCACTTCACTAATACCTCCCCGCATCCAGTCTTCACAGGAAGTGTGAAGCTCTGTTTGTGTCAGCTTCGCATGGCATACCACCGACAAGCCTCTTGGATGTTCTGTGCAAACACACCCTCACAATTTGTCTCACACTCTCTCTCACACACATACCGTACCAGATGGACACCACACTGTCATCTGTTCGATGCTCACACACTGCTCTTCGACGTTGGATATCCAGGATCGTTGAGGCTTGTTTTATGTACCAGCTAAACCTCTTTCACTCCTCTCAATCTATCTCCATCATACAAGGCATCTGTGTCCAAATCCTCACTTGGATCCCAGAATTAAAGTCTATACTGAAATGCACCGGAATGACTGTTATTATGGACTGTTAAAGTAGCTTAGCCATTCGTTTTGGACAAATGTGTTGTTTTCCGTATCCATAATGGCCTGTTTAATAATGGCTGAGAGAAGTTAACATTTCCACGTGATCTGTACCGAGGAGATTACCTGGAGTGTACGAGAGATATTACAGTCCTTTCCATGAAATTAAAACCAAGCAAAAAAAACTAACAGAACCCTTAGAGAATATCCTAAAATGATTGCTTTAGAAGGGTGAAAAGCACAGTTGGACGACTTCGGATATATTGGGGGTACTGAGAGCCTGAGAGACGTCTTGGGCATCTGCTTTAGAGATTATTCTCAACTGGAGCTGGGTCTAGAAACATGAAACCCACGACACAGAAACAGGACCAACTTTAACGCATTACTAAAAACCGCCCACGTGTTCCATTCAGCCGAATTATACTTTATATACAGAAGGGTCCCTAAATATTTGGACATTGACTTGGTAATCATTATTTCAGCTCTCTATCACAGAATATTTCAGTTGAAATTAAGTATTGAATATGAGTTCAGAATGGAGACTTTCAGCTTTAATTTAAGGGTATTTACATCCAAATTGGGTAAACAGTGTACAAATTACAGCACTTTTAAATGTGCCCCCATTTTTAAGGGGCCAAAAGTATTTGGACAATTGACTACTCAGCTGTTCGGTGGCCAGGTGTGTGTCATTCTCCTGTATTATCCATAATAATTACATTGATTGGCAGAACTAAAAGTTACATTTACAATTTTTGTTTAGTTTGACCTTTATTTTATAAGGTAAGTTGACTGAGATCATCTTCTCATTTATGGCTACAACCTGGGGTGAAGTGGGGGGAGGGAAGTGGATGAATGAGTCAATTGAAAGCTGGCGATGATTATGTTGCCATGATGGTATGAGGGCCAGATTAGTGCACGACACCGGGGTTAACACCCTACTCTTACGATTAGTGTCATGGGATCTTTAGTGACCACAGAGAGTCAGTACGCACATTTAACGTCCCATCCGAAAGATGGCACCCTAGCCAGGGCAGATGTCACCTTGAGATTGGTCTCTAGACCAGAGGGAAGTAGGGCTGAAAGATTTGGGGAAAATATCTAATTACGATTTTTTTCTGACAAATATTGTGATTGTGATTTGATTTGTGATTTATATATTTTTAGGTCAAGCTTCTGTTCAAAATTTACAATGTAATAAATTCAAAATGTGCTGGAGCATTACCACATGATACACATTAAATGCATTTCAAATAATCAATGTACATTATTAAAAACTACAAATGTGCATTAGAATGCCAACCTAATATGTGCTGTGTAACTTTCCTAGGTTGACATCTGAACCCTGTTTGCTCTCAACACTATGTAGAAAAAGCTATTTTAAAACAAATGTAGTTGTTCAGTAGATAATTTGTATTAAACCCTTTTTTGTATAGAAACTTATTGTGTTTGAATAATGTTGTTTTGATATTGTTAGATTTCTTGTCACAAAATGCAGATTTAAATCCATAGTTGCCCTATTCATTTATTTTGTATTTTCTAATCATCATTTGAAACCAAATATGAACCAAATGAAAGTCCTGTTAAGACATTTCTAGCAGAATGTGTTACTGGATTGGTTCCTATGTGAATCCTATACAAAAGAATGTGTTACTGGATTGGTTCCTATGTGAATCCTATACAAAAGAATGTGTTACTGGATTGGTTCCTATGTGAATCCTATACAACAGATTGTGTTACTGGATTGGTTCCTATGTGAATCCTATACAAAAGAATGTGTTACTGGATTGGTTCCTATGTGAATCCTATACAAAAGAATGTGTTACTGGATTGGTTCCTATGTGAATCCTATACAAAAGAATGTGTTACTGAATTGGTTCCTATGTGAATCCTATACAAAAGAATGTGTTACTGGATTGGTTCCTATGTGAATCCTATACAAAAGCCAGAAAATGCATAAAATTGCTTCTTAAAACAGCTTTAAGATTTAAGAAAACCTTGGTCACGTTAGTAACCTAGAACATACAACTCCAGTACTTTGGCTGCTCTATTGGGAAGCAACTCACTGACGCTACAATTCGACCAACTCATTTGTTGCGTGTCTTAATAAACACGTCTTCTTTTGTACATTTTCTCTTACTTTCTCCCGTCTGTTGTTGTCATTTACACAGAAAGCTAGGAGTTTAGCTATCCGCTGAAAACATTAGTCTGACTCACAGGGCGAGCATCCGGTTTGGCAAAGTTACGCAAATTCGTAAGTGCCTCTCTGCTTGGTTTGGCCATTTAAGCTGCAAACTTAAGAACAAGCTTAACAGGATAGTATCAATGGCAAAATAGTGGGAAAACCACAAAAACACCTGGCCCAAATATACACTGACAGAATGAGGAAGAAAGCTAGGGAAATTGCTGCAGATAGTACACACCCTCTTTTCAGGCAGTTTGAGCCCCTGAAGTCTGGGAGGTGCTTTAGAGTGCCTCTGGCAAAAAGTGTATTTAAAAAATCCTTTATTCCAAATGCCATCAGTATCCTCAACCAAACCAAGTGTCAACTTCAAACTGAGCTGCTATTTTAATGTATTTAAGCAATTATTTTATCCTGCTATATGTTTGAGATGTTTTCTGTATGTTTATCTGTGTTGTATGTCTAGTGAGCAAAAGAAAAATGTCCACCTTGGTGGACATTAAAGATTTATTCTATTCTATTCTATTCTAAACCTACATTTCATCTGAATTCCAGCTGGGGGCGATACATCTGGTTGCAAAAGAGCTCGGGTTCTGTAATAGTCTATGAGTAATTGAGACAATTCTCACCTAATGTATTACCTCAGTAAACATTTTCATATTGAGAATATGGTCTCAATCGCTAGATTTAAGCCTTCTGCAATACACGTCATGTTCATTTTTTTAATCATGGTCTCATTGATTTTAAAATTGGCAATAAAGCAAAGGGGCGTTTAGGGCGTGGCTATGGCGTTCGGTTGTACGACAAGACACTAAAAGGAGTTGGCAGTTCAGTTTTTCCGGTAAGTATTGTTACATTTTGTTTTACATTTTGTTTCAATACTGTTTGTCGTTAGCCAACCTTAGCAACCAAATGAATATCAGTTAGCTAGCAAGATTACTCCTCCCTCTCGTCTAAAATCATCACATCTGCAACCAAGATGTCTGCGCCCGTAACGGCAAATTCAATGACCCAAATCAGATCTTCACAAACCAATGGGTGACGTCACACATGTTACGTCCAGTGATATATATGGTCTATGGTCTGACTTCGAAGAGCGACGTCACTTTGACAAGAGCTGCATCACTTCTAGCCCTGACTGGATTGACTGGCACGAGCACAGTGTGCGCTGTTTCTCACGCATGGTGGTACAACAAGCTCAATAAATTTAAGAACAGAGTCATAACGACAGATTATAATTTTCTAATCGCATTGTCTCAAATTGCAATTTCGATTTGAAATAGATTCATCATTCAGCCCTAGAGGGAAGAGTGCCCCCTACTGGTCCTCCAACACTACTTCCAGCAGCATTAGTCTCCCATCCAGGGACTAACTAGACCCGACCCTGCTTATCTCTACCAACAGCCAGCAGTGGAATACAGTGAGCTATGCTGCTGGCCACTAGTTTGCTTGTATAGTTGTATTCTGGTAATTCATTCCCGATTCTCACCTTCTGCTGAAGCTCAACTAAAGTGTAACAGACTGTGTATCTGAATGTTGCCGGTTCCATCCCAGATCGAAGACATACTTTGTATTTTTTTAAGAAATGTGTCTCCTCTAGCAACAAAAACAATACTGTAGCTTCTACCTAATCTTAAATCAACTATTCTTTTAACAACATGCATGGGGGTTAACTGTCTTGCTCACAGACAGAAGAACCAGGGTCCTACTGGATCCCAAACTACTAGGCTACCTTGTGGTTGTGTCCTTTCACATTTGTTTAACACATTTCAAAAAGATACATTTCACATTTTAATGAAATGGAACTGAGCTCAACACATCAACAGTGTGTGTAGGTAATTAGAGAAACACAAAACACAGGAAATGACATACTACTCTATAATGGAAGCAACCGAGTATGCCGCCTACACATCCATCTCGTGGGTGTTAACATGGCTGGATACTTGTCCATTTGGACTGTTTAAGGTTTGTGTATCTCCCAGGCAATCCAACTCATAATAACACATTAGTAAATTATGAACCCCAGAATGCACCTGTTACCAGGCCAGACAATACACTGCGTAGGCTTTTAGTGGTGAATAAAGAGCATAATGTGATTGTATACATTGTGACAGTTTTACATTTTCATTATGAAGATGAATGAACGAGGGAAGGTAAATAATGGATGTTTAAATAATGGATTTGCTAATGTGTGTGGTAATGTGTATGTTAAACTGATAGAGATGAATTATCTATTTGTTGCAGTGCATAACTGACTAGAAAGCAATCAACAGGTCAATGAAGTGAAAACAGTGGTGATCAATTTAGGTGGAGTCCCAAATCTCACCATACTCCCTATGTAGCAGTGGGGAATGGTGTGGCATTTAAGAGTATGAATTTAAGATTATCTGCTATGTTTATGGGAGGAAAAAAGGTAAATAAACAAACATTACCATAAATGAAAGTCTTCAGCATTTCTCCAAAAATTTGTGGAACAACCAGGGGATTTCTTTCTCTATGAGCGATTTCTGTGTGATGAAATCCATCTCAAAACGAAGTTAGCAAGGATAATATCTACTCTGATACTCTAATATCAGCATCAGATCCACACATAGCCCTTGGGAAACAGGCAGAGAAACGCTGTATAAACAAGGCTTCTAAAAAGCCTTTTTACAGCTGTATGTTCCTATAAAATTAGAAACAAACTGAGCAAAAAGCAAGCATAGGAAAAGATCAGGGAAACAGTCAAACTTTTACATTATGACAAAGGCATTTTATCAATATCCATAACCCTTTTAAATTCATTGTCATGTCAAGATAAAAAACAGCTGTGAACATATTTACATTTGGTTAATTTACCCTAACGTTCAATTCAAATTAGCTTTTTCAAGAATGAAAGCATCTTGCCTTCTGAAATATGATCTGCTGTCGGATATATGACAAAAGTCTACTGCATATTGGAATTGCTGGAACAGCGATAGAATAAAATGAAAGGTTTTATTAAATCACCCATCTAGAAATGTGTGTAGCGTGGCTCATGGTGGAGGTACAAAGCCTCAGATAATTGAACATCAGCAAGAAAAGTTATTAAGTCAGTATTTGATTATATCTTTTTAAACCTCATCGGAAGAACATGAATAACAAGCCAAAAGCATTGAACATTAATATGTTTCTGTGTGGATGCAATTCAGGAAGTTTGTCCTAATCCAATGTGCACTGTTTGGAATTCAGGATAAACACAGCTGGCATCCCTTTGGTTGCCATCTGGAGTATATTAGGTGCTGTAAGGAACACTATCTGGATAGTTTGATTACTGGATACATATGAAGGAGGCTGAACAATACAGAGGGAGAAGATGTACTGTTTCTGTAATGAGGCATCTATACCTTTACATGAAGTTTAGTGTAAAATGTGTAATGAGGCAGCTATACCTTTACATGACATTTTGTGTAAAATGTGTAATGAGGCACCTATACCTTTACATGAAGTTTAGTGTAAAATGTGTAATGAGGCAGCTATACCTTTACATGACATTTAGTGTAAAATGTGTAATGAGGCAGCTATAGCTTTACATGACATTTAGTGTAAAATGTGTAATGAGGCACCTATACCTTTACATGAAGTTTAGTGTAACATGTGTAATGAGGCAGCTATACCTTTACATGACATTTAATGTAAAATGTGTAATGAGGCACCTATACCTTTACATGACAATTAGTGTAAAATGTGTAATGGGGCAGCTATACCTTTACATGACATTTAGTGTAAAATGTGTAATGAGGCACCTATACCTTTACATGAAGTTTAGTGTAACATGTGTAATGAGGCAGCTATACCTTTACATGAAATGCAATACAATTTGTAATAAAACAGCTACAGTATACCTTTCTACAAAATGTAGTGTAAAATGTGTAATGAGGCACCTATACCTTTACATGAAATGTAGTGTAAAATATGTAATGTGGCACCTATACCTTTACATGAAATTTTGTGTAAAATGGAAAATGTGGCAGCTACACCTTTACATGAAATGTAGTGTAAAATGTGTAATGAGGCACCTATACCTTTACATAAAATGTAGTGTAAAATGTGTAATGTGGCAGCTATACCTTTACATGAAATGTAATGTAAAATGTGTAATGTGGCAGCCATACCTTTACATGAAATGTAGTGTAAAATGTTTAATGTGGCAGCAATACCTTTACATTAAATTTTGTTTAAAATGTGTAATGAGGCACCTATACCTTTACATAAAATGTAGTGTAAAATGTGTAATGTGGCAGCTATACCTTTACATGAAATGTAATGTAAAATGTGTAATGTGGCAGCCATACCTTTACATGAAATGTAGTGTAAAATGTTTAATGTGGCAGCAATACCTTTACATTAAATTTTGTTTAAAATATGTAATGTGGCACCTATACCTTTACATGAAATATAGTGTAAAATGTGTAATGTGGCAGCTACACCTTTAAATGAAATGTAGTGTAAAATGTGTAATGTGGCACCGATACCTTTACATGAAATGTAGTGTAAAATGTGTAATGTGGCA